>JANAVB010029620.1:22155933-22345933 GCA_029216955.1 Iris pallida
GCCAAGTGGGGACCTAGCATAAAAGTCTAATGTGGAGTGCCACTAGATCCAAACTAATTTTCTAAGGTCTTTATACTAGTGTAAGGGGTGATCCAATACTACAATAACTCAAAACAACACAAAATATTGCAAGTCATAATTATTCAATAATTAAATCAAACTGTACACTAAGTTCCAACAATTTTAGAGATAGACAAAAAGCTTAAATATACATAAAATAAAATACCAAAATGATCCTTGTTAATTATAGAAATTATACTAATTTTTCTGGAATTTATAAACCTTCATAAATATTTATTAAAAATTAGCAAACATATGAATCCTGAAAATAAGTTCTGTTTTTCCATTTTTATAAAATAACAAAAGTACTTATTAAATACTAGAAAAATTATAATAAATTATCTAAATTAACATAGTATTTAAATACAATTTTTTCTAGATTTTTACAGCAATTAAAATATATATAAAAATCCAAAAATAGAAAGTAACAATTTCTGGAAAAATAATTAATTATAAATTAAGGATAATACATAAGCAAAATCTACAGATGTTGTCGGATGATAAAATAAATATCACCAACGTGTCCAGAACAGTCAAATTAGCTAGGATAGCTTACCCAAAAGTTCAATTTAGACACAGGGGTAAAACGGTAATTTTGGGTCAAAATGATGTCCGCCGTTGGACACACTTTGCACCGAAAAACGTGTCGGGATAGAAGTCTACAAAACCTAGCAAATAATATGTCCACAAATCCATAATGATGATACAAATCCAACGGTATGTCCGAAATAGGATTCCGATGTGCCGATCTCAAAATGACACGTTGACGCGGACACTTGAAAATCCGGTTTGTACCGAAATGTGTGCCGGAGCAAATGTTTTCAAAACTCAGCAAATTATATGTCAATGAGTCCAGAATGACGATACGAACTCAACGGTATATCCGGAATTGGATTCCGATGAGCCGATCTCAAAGTGACCCGTTGACTAGAAAAGTAGGACCCGCTTTGCACCGAAATGCGTGTCAGGGCCCATGTTCTCCAAATCAAGTAAATTTTTTATGAAAACATGCCAGAACAATTCCACGAGTCTACTGGTGGTGTCAGAAATTGAATCCGGAGTCCCGGGTTCAAAAATGGAATTTAACAAGTACAAATTAAAGAATTCGGATGGCCAACTTTGGCGTCGAATTCGACCAATCGAACGTGCTTATAATGAAACGAAACCTAAAGAAGACAGGAAGATGGTTATACCAGCTGCGCACAGGAACTAGGAGCGTTCCAACCGGAGCTGCGAGGGCGGAGTTACGAGCTGACGAAGTCGGCTTCACGAAACTGTCCAAAAATAGTTCACTTTAAAACGTCAACTTGGTGGCCAGTTTTGAGGTATCAAACGACATAATTAACGGACAAAAATTGACAGGAGTGAAGATGGATATACCGTGATTGAGACGGAGCAAGGAGTTCGTCGATCCAACAGTCGAATCTTCCAGAAAATGCGTACGAAGTCGCTGCGACGGAGCGTCATTTCCGAGTTCAAAAACTCGCGCGCGCCGACGGGATTTCGACGTAAACGCACGAATAGACTATGCGTCGCACCGGGGAGGATGGCGGTGGCCAGGGGGTGTTCGCCGGAGGCGTGCGTACCTAGGGGACCGGCCACGACGGCCGTGCAGCGGCACGGCGGCGCACGACGGCGGCCCCCGCGCGCACGTACGTGCGCGCCGCTGCTGCTGCAGCTTGCGTTGCTGTTACTGCCGTGCTGCAGTGTGGCAGGGCTGGCTTGGCCGGGCACGACCGCCGGGGGTGGTGGCCGTGCGGTGGTGGTGGTGGCGTTGTGGTGGTGATGGTAGAGGTGGTTGTAATGGTGATGGTGGTGAGTACGATGGTGATGATGATAAGGAAGATGATGAAGTTGATGATGGTGATGAAAAATGGAGGAGGATGAGGGAAAGAAGGAGGAGAGGGAGGAGAATGATGGTGATGATGGTGGTGATGCTCGGCTTAGGGGGGTTCGGCTGGTGAGTGTGTGTGGGTGTTTATATGGAGAGGAAGAGAGAGAGTGAGGGATATATGTTTAGGTGTGTGTGAGTGTGTATATATTACATATATAGAAAGAGAGAGAGAGAGAGAGAGATATTTGAGATGAGAGAGAGGGAGGAAAGTAGGTCGATCCAAGGGGGGGAGAGTGTTGTGAGGTGGAGGGGGAGGTGTGTGTGTGTGTTTATTATAGGAGAGAGAGAAAGTTATATATATATATATATATATATATATATATATATATATATATATATATATGATATTTGTAAAGTGGAGAGAGAAAAATAGATATTTAAAATAGAAAAAAATAGGGAAATTAAGTGGGGTACTTTGACAGTCATGGGAGAACAATATGGAGCTTGGGTTCGGGTTCGGTCGAGCCGGGTCGGGCCAAAATCGGACTGGGTGCAATAATAAAATTAATAATGGGTATTTATAATCACGGGTAAATAAATAATATACGGGGACTCCAATAAATAGGAGACAAACGTCATGTGGGTAGTAGGCTTCGTGTGGGCCACGTCCATACTTTGGGTCGACTAGGTTGGATCGATGTCAGGTACCAAAATTAAATTGGAAAATAAATCAGGTTTTACGGTAGATAATAAATCGACCTAAATTGACCCAAAAATTGTGCGAAGAAAATGAAGCACAAAATGGAGTGTCTGAGTGGGACACAAAGATCATGGGTGAAGAGCGTCTCGAGTAGATCATTCATGAGAAGTTGGTTCTGAGAAAACGACTGGTCTCGTGCTCCTAAATTAAAAGTCACGGTGACGTGCAAACGATGATCAAAGATAAAAGTGGGAATAATTATTCAATGATTAATTAGTCTAAGTTGACCCGAAGTTGCACGATGCAAAAAGAGCACAAGGGAACGAGTTTAAGTAGGACACGATATATCAAAAAGAAAATAATCTTGTCTACTTCAAAACTCGTAAAGAGAGTTTACAGAGATTGGCATCCTTGACGCTCCAGAATTCAAAGTTACGAAAAAGTACATTAATGATCTAAAGAATTAAATAATAGAATATTTATCGAAAATAATTTATTCAGAAAATTTAAAATAGCCCTGAAATTCAGGTGGCTTACATATATATATATATATATATATATATATATATATATATATATATATATATATATATATATATATATATATATAAATTAAGATACCCAATACTGATACATTTATGGGTACTAAATTTCCTTATACTGCACCTATCTAAGTTGATACCCATGCCCCTAGGATCTCCTATGCAATGTGTATACATTGGTCATTTGCCCCACCATTGCCACACCCTTATTCATATATATATATATATATATATATATATATATATATATATATATATATATATATATATATATATATATTAAGATACCCAATACTGATACATTTGTGGGTACTAAATTTCCTTATACTACACCTATCTAAGTTGATACCCATACCCCTAGGATCTCCTATGCAATATGTATACATTGGTCATTTGCTCCACCATTGCCACACCCTTATGTATATATATATATATATATATATATATATATATATATATATATAAAATATATATATATATATATATATATATATATATATATATATATATATATATATATAAAAAAAAAAATATATATATATATATATACATATATATATATATAAATATATATATATATATATATATATATATATATATTTTTTATGTATATTTTTTTTTTTTATATATATTTTTTATGTATATATATATATATATATATATATATATATGTATATATATATATGTATATATATATATATTTTTTATATATATATATATATATATATATATATATATATATATATATATATGTATATATATATATATATATATGTATATATATATATGTATATATATATATACATATATATATATTTGGAACACCCTTATCCTTCCTAAATGTTACCTATACCCTTATTATGATATCAACTACTCTTATATGTACCTACACTTAGACAACCCCCTACCTAAGCCATAGAAATATAGGTAATCCTACTTACCTACTAGCCACTGCCTTTACCTCTCTCACACACATGTACATTCACACATACATCACACACAAAATACCTCACTCACTAAGGTATTTCATTCACTAACCTGTCATTGGGTCACCCGACCACACTGACATTGCAATAGATATACATTTGTCATGCACCAAGGCTAACATTCTAACCAAAACCTAGACACCCCACTACTAAAATAACCCATTTTAGCGACGTCCGGAGACGTCGCTAAATAAGGAAAATACGTCGCTAAAACCAATTTGCGACGTATTTAGCGACGAAAATCGGACGTCGCTTATAGGCAAGTCGCAGATGACACTTTAGTCGCCGAACGTCGCTATTTGCGACGCGGAGTTCATTGTCGCTAGACGTCGCAAAATTAGCGACAGATAGCGACGTATCACTACGTCGCCAAAATTGCGACATAAAGCGACTACTTGCGACGCTGTAAACTTTATATACGATGACATGGCATGGCAGCCACGTGGGCAACTTAGCGACGCCTACCGACAGATTTAGCGACGTACACCCTCAGCCCACGTCAGCATATTAGTGACGTCTAGCGACGTTACGTCGCTATTTAGCGACGTATAACGACGTCTACGTTCCGTCGCAGTACGTCGCAGAACGTCGCTATACGTCGCAGATATTATAAAAAAAATTTAAAAAAATATAATTAATATTTTTGTTATGCTGTGTGTCTGTGTTTACAGTGTGTGTGAAGTGCAGTGTTCGAACCATCGACAGTTTCGCTTACTGTTCTATATTTTATCTTGGATAGAAAGAGCAACAGTTCAGGGTGCACTTCTCAGATCTTTCTCTTCACGTCCTTCAACTTCTCGGGAACCTTTACGACGTCCCGAGAAAGTGAAGGACGTGAAAATGAATCTCTCAGAAGTGCACCCTGAACTATTGCTATTTCTATCCAAGATAACACATACAACAGTAATCGAAACTGTCGATAATTTCGAACACTGCATTTTACATTCACTGTAAACACAGACACACATCATAACAAAAATACACAATATATTTTTTTAAAATATCGGCAGCACCTCCTTTGTATATCAGATCATCGCTTATAACCCAGCGTAGGTATATTTGTCATCCCCGTCGCAGATATCACAAAGTAAATATCACAATAAAAATAGGAGGCAGTGCAAAGTAAATATCACAGACACACATCCTCACAAACATCCAATAGAATCAAATAAAAATGGAAGATGATAAAAAGTCTCCCACCAAGTGTATAAACAACAGTGTATGAATAAACAATTTGCCCATAGGGCCAATACATACAAGTCATAAAAAAACCAATAAAATTACTGCGAACCCCTGCCGCGCAACTGGGATAGAATGTAGTCATACTGCTCCTGGGTGAGCTGTACCGTAGGGGCAGTAGGAGGCAGTGCAATGTCTGGAGTCGGCGCCGGAGGCAGTGCAGTGTCTGGAGTCGACGCCGTCGATGGACCGGGAGGACGTATCTGCTCCAGCTCTCGCAGTCGCTCACCATGTGCAGCAAGGGTACTCACCACCCTCTCAGTATACTGAGCGAGTGAGGCAGACATGCTCCTCTGCGATCCCTCCAGCTCGACCTGTCTACGCTCTGTGCGCTGCGTAGACTCGGTGAGCGTCTGCAAGCTGGCAGCTGTAGCCTGATACAGACTAATCAGCTCCTGTATACTGCTCTCGACCGCATCAAATCGTCCGGTGGCGATCGGAGGGTCGGATCATCGCTCAACCGTATCAGAAATCTGCTGCTGCAACTCGCGATGCAGCTCCTCGATCTGACGACGAACATCCTCAGCTCGTGACGACGCCTGCGTAGCCAGAGACTGCGCACTGACAGAGGGGGCCCGGGATGACTCTGAAGCCAAATACGCGCCGTAGGATCCCGTACCGTAGTACGTACCCTTCTGAAGACCGCCAACGACGGTCATCCAGAGCTCGTCCGATGATGGATCTGTAGGCGGCTGGGAGGAAGTACCAGCCCTTCCCTCTGCTTGCGCACTAGCAGCAGCAGCAGCAGCCGCCTCCTTCTGTAGCCGAACAAACTCGGCCTAGAACATGTTTGCTAACGTGTAAGTGTTTGCTAAATTCTATATTGATATATATTTTCCTGTTTTCTAAATTATAGTAAATTAATATAAAGAATAGAACGTACATATGCCTGCGTCGCCCTCTCGTCAATGAACTCCCCAGCCCTCCAATGGGTGACCAGGAAGAAGGTCACCATGTTCGGGTCCTCACCCTTTTTTACCTGTTAAAATATATTATCTATTATTAGTATTAAACATTCTATCGAACTATATATAAATTAATGTCCGTCATAGGAAACGTACCAGACGACGAAAATGCTCCGTCATCGGAATGCAGCCACCACACCACTTACCGGCGCTCGATCGTGCCACCTTGGCCTTCTCAGACCGCTCCTGGTAACTGTGCTCGCTGAATCTAGCCTTCATCGCAGTCCACTGCTCTGGCGTAATCCAATCCTGGATCGGCCCTCCGGAGCGATCACGACGTTTCTGGTCGTCGATCGCATCACGGATGAGCTTGGTTGCGATAGCAGAAAATTGGCCCTCGATCCTCGCCGCTCGGTGTGGTGGATAGAAATAGGTCCTCTACAAGAAGTAAAATACAAAAGTTGTATAATATACACAAATGATTATTAAAATTTAAAAATAAACAAATTTTTTACCTTGAAGTGGGTGAACCAAAAGGCCTTCCTATCTGCGGGAGCATCTGAGTAGTTAATCCAAGCCCCACCATAGTTCTGCCTCAGAAATGTCCCCAGCTGTCTCTGTACTGCAAAAGGCCGATATCTATACAATAATATTTTTTCATGAATATATATGTGCATATAATCATTTAAGAAATATATATTAATTAATTAATTTACTTTATAGGCCCGTCCGTCCAAATCTCCATACGCATCTCGTCCGGGAGAGCGCATAGAGGGTCGCTCTCACCTCCTGCCTGGACAGGATCAGTCTGATCGCCGTCCTCCATATGCTCGGCGTCGGCTCCCCCCATAGAGCCGTCGACAGGAGGAATGCTGGACGGGAGATCAGGGATGCTGGACGCGGGATCAGGAAGGCTGGACGACGAGGGAGGAGTCGGCAACCTGCTGGAACTGCCCTATCCCGGTAATGGACCGGGAACAGAACGGTACAATGGCGTACTCGGAGATGAGGATGAGGGTACGGAACTGCCCTCTCCATCCCCACGCCGAGGCTGACGGGACTGGCTAATGTAAAATCCTCCGTGTCGTCCAGATGGTCTAGTCATACCTGATAATAACATATGACAATAAAACAAAAATACATATTTATATGATAGACATCACAGATTTTTGAAAAATATCATGGTCACAGATAAAAGTGTCACTAAAGTGTCACAGATTTATTATTACAAAAATACATATTTATATGATAGACATCACAGATTTTAATCTTCTTCTGAAAATTTATCTAGTTCGTTTAGCTCATCATCTTCTTCTTCTTCTTCCTCCTCTACATCTTTACTTTTATCTGCATCTTCCTCTTCAGATAATTCTACTTCTTCTACACAATTAGATGTGTAATGAGGAACTTCCGTCGTGTCCAATTCTATAATATTTGTTACAAGCGGTAGTTCATCCTGTTGATAAGCTATATCGTCAACCTCAAAGGTATTTCTAGGTTTGGTCTTACATACTGCCCACCAGTCCGACCTTGTTGTTCCCCGTTTAGGATAACTTGTGAAGTACACGAGCTGAGCCTGACTTGATAGGACAAATGGTTCATAGGCTTGATATCGACGTCGATAGTTTATATCAATAAGACCGTGCTTGTCTACTTTCCAACCTTGACCTTCAATCGGATCGAACCAATCACACCTGAATAACACAATCTTAGCAGGCTCTATTCCATAACTATATGTCAGCTCCACGATCTCCCGTAGCACGCCATAGAAATCGTTGCCCGCATCAACATCTTTGTAGTTCGAAGATCTGATACACAAACAGCTATTTTTGGTGGAGTCGAGATCCACAAAGTTGTCTCTGATCAGGCAAGTTGTTAACTTGAACCTAAATCCATTAACACAGTAGCTTGGCCATATTTTTGCAGCATAAATTGGTCCCTTGGCTAGCGTTCTAATAGACTCATTCTCAAGTCTTGCGTATGGACGATCGACCTAAATACCACGAAAGAAGCAATTAAGCTCATTCTCAATCAAGTGCATATACAGAAAGGTAATTACAGAGTTCTCAAGTCTTACATATGCACTCAACCATGATGGAAAATAATGCCTTATTTCTTGTTCTAGTTCTTCTTCTGTTATGTGTGGCCTACCTGACCTCACATCATCATTAAATATGCTGAAAACAACATCGTGCAATTAATGTAATAGTATCATTCTCAACACTATTAAAATAATGTAGACGTATTATTTACTTACCCCTCCAGTTTCTCTACTTCCTCCTTGTCGCAGTTGAGTAATACATACACCTGAGCAGCCCTTAGCTCATCATCGTTCAGATATCTCTTCTTTATCTTACCCGATGGCTTTCCTGGAGCATTGAATACCTTCAATATTGTATCATTACTTTCATGATCTTCCTCATCGTTTCTGGAAGCTCTCGTTCTATTAGTTGCAACATAAGGCTTAAAATACATCGAACAAAAGTTTGTAATCTCCACGAGAACATAGGCTTCACAAATAGAACCCTCGACCCGTGCCTTATTTTTCACCTTTCTTTTTCGGTGATTCAAATGTCGCTCGAATGGGTACATCCATCGATATTCGATGGGTCCACCAACACGTGCCTTATAGGATAGATAAATCGGTAAATGCTCCATAGAGTCGAAGAATCCAGGAGGAAACACCCTCTCTAGCTTGCATAGTGTTACCGAAATATTCTTCTCTTGCTTTTCTAGACGATCAACGAGCAATTTCTTAGAACAAAGATCCCTGAAGAATATGCTAAGCTTTGTCAATGGATCCCAAACTGCCTGCGGTAAGAATTCCTGAAATGCAATCGGAATTAACCTCTCCATGAATACGTGACAATCGTGGCTCTTTATACCAGTCAATTTGTTTTTCTTCGGATCGACACATCTTCTCAGATTTGATACATATCCGTCTGGAAATTTTAGGCCCTGGATCCACCGACAAAGTCTCACTTTATCCTCCTTGTCCAGCGAGAAAATTGACTTCGGCAGGAACAGTTTTCCATTCTGCTGTATCAAATACAACGCAGGACGTTTGCATATTTCTTCTAAGTCCAACCTGGCCTTGGGATTGTCTTTCGTTTTTCCCTTTACGTCCATCACAGTATTAATTATGTTATCAAACACATTCTTCTCAATATGCATGACATCAAGATTATGTCTGATCAGATTGGTACTCCAGTATGGCAGATCCCAGAATATGCTCCTCTTTGTCCAGTTATGATCTCTACCAAATCTATCGCACTTGTACCCAGTTGTAGGATCTTCGATAGCACTTGGAAAATCTTTAACCTCCTCCCATATCGTGGCTCCGCACCACCTTGGCGGTGGATCACCCTTCTCTACAACGCCGGCACAAAATGCATTCCTGTTCCTTCTGAACGGATGATCTTTTGGCAGAAATTGCCGATGACAATCAAAGAAGCACGGTTTTCCTCTGTGTTTCAAGCGGAAAGCCTTACTACGGTCCATGCAATATGGACATGAGAGACGGTCATGAGTGCTCCATCCAGATAATATTTCATAGGCCAGAAAGTCGTTGATAGTCCATATAAGGGTTGCCTTCATCTAAAAATTCTGCTTCCTGGAAACATCGTACGTGTTAGCGCCTACTTTCCATAACTGATTCAACTCATCTATCAAAGGCTGTAAGTACACGTCAATGTTCCTCTTAGGATTGTTCGGACCAGGAATTATAACGGTTAGAAACATGTACTGAGTCTTCATGCACATCCAAGGCGGTAGGTTATACGGAGTGACAATCACAGGCCAGCACGAATACTGGGATCCCGAAAGACCAAAAGGAGTAAAACCGTCAGAAGATAGTCCTAACCTGACATTACGCGGATCTGAAGCAAAATCGGGATATACTCGATCAAAGTACTTCCACGCTTCTCCATCGGATGGGTGATCCAACACTCCTTCAATCTGTTCTCGCACGTGCCAACTCATATTTTCGGCCATCTCTTTCACCATAAATAATCTTTGCAACCGCGACATTAAAGGCAAGTAGTGCATTGAATCGGTCGATCTTCTTGCACCGGTAGACCTTCCTGTACTAGTTGTCTTATAGCGATCAGCACCATAAAATCTGCACACATCTGCGTCCTTATCGTCTTTGTAGTACAGCATGCACCCATTGCGACAGGAATCGATTTTCTCGTATCCCATCCAGAGCGATCTCACCATCCTCTTAGACCGGTAGAAGTCTTTAGGCAACTTAGCACCCGCCGGCAAAATCTCTATAATCAACTCCAACACTCGGTTGTAGCATTCTTGCGACATGTTAAAATCTGACTTAATGCTCAACAGTCTTGTAACCACCTCCAATGGTGAATGATCCTCACAACCAGGATACAATGGAGTCCTTGCATTCTTCAGCAACTCCATGAACTGTGCAGCATCGGCGTTCGGTGCCTCCTCAGGTGCATCATGAACGAAACTAGGCCCCGCAGCGTCGAAAACCATGTTCACGCACCCGTCGTCATATGCATGATTATCTGAAACAAAATTAGGTCCCGCATGCATATATGGCTCAACATAAGGCTCCGGCTCTGATGCTAAAGACACAAGTTCTCCGTGTGCGGTCCACTGATAGTAATTAGACGTGAAACCCCTCGAGTACAAATGATATGTCACTTCCACTTCTAGATAATATTTCACATTATGACATTTCACACACGGACACTTAATTTTGGTACCGTCCATGTACTGAGGGAACGCCTTAGCAAACTGCAGGAACTGCTCTATTTCTGCTATGTATTCATCCCGCACACCACACATATCATCAGGACGACGATTGTACATCCATGAACGCTTCCGCAAGTAGTAATTCATATCCATTTGGAAATAATTCTGTAAAGATGGACACACATTATTTAACAGGCACAAATTCGTATATTATGTCTTATTAGGGACACACATTAGTAGCGGACAGTTACTAATATCAATGATATGCAATCTAGGTCAAACTAGGTTGTACTAAGTCAAACAAAGTCAAACAAGGTCAACCTAAGTGAAACAAAGTCAAACAAGGTCAAAGTAGGTCGAGGGTTGACCTATAGTTGACTTTGTCAACTCTTAGTCCAATCTAATCAAATATCCTATTTCTAGTCATTACCTACTAAGGTACCGTTTACCTTATCGCTATTGGTATCCCAATACCAATACCTTAAGTTTGTACCATTTACCTTATCGCTATTGGTACCCTTTACCTTATCGTTATTGGTACCCTTTACTTTATCGTTATTGGTTAATAGTCAATTCAATTTCAGTTATTCAAGGGAATCAGTTGACACATTCAGTGGATTTATCTCAGGAATAGGAAAACCAATCTCAATACTATTTACAGTTTAATAAAAATAAAATCTACAAGGACTGTTACTCAAATAGACCATCTGTTGACTGATACAAGAATACCTATCATCAAAAGCCCCAAACTCGAGCTACACTCCAAACACTGACCCATTTGTGAAAATAGGACTGAACCTGTGTGGCATGGACTGATGCATGGTAGGTAGGTGACTAGACACTTGATGTTAGGGACTGATACTCAAGTATTTAGTCAAGTGACCTCAGGAACTGAACTCATATTCAATAGGGGACTGAACTAACCAATAAGCAATTTGGGGGCTGAATAATTGATTCAAAACTGATTTAAGGACAGAGTGGACATCTAAGTTGATAACTAATGTCGATGTGCAAGGGTGGAATGAACTAAAAAGGTAATCATTCAACCAAACAATACCTAATCTATATGTCAGTCATGGGACTGAACAACTGAATATAAGACAAATAATAGGACTAGAACTAAATAAATGACTAGACTGATATGAAGAGATAATATGGACTGCAATATGCCAAGTAAGACTGATACACATAGTTGATACCAAATGGATATGGGACTGAACATTATACTGTGGTAATCCCCCAAACTGGACTGTACAGTGGTAAATGCTAACATGTGGATCAAATATGGACTGTTCAAAGCTCACTGACTGAACAAAGCTAAGGGATTGAATCGATATAAAGGCAATGGACAGACCTACTAAGAGACTAACAATGTATATATTCACACTTACAAACTTGAGTCTATATATATATACAACGACTGGACAGTCATACATGGTTGATCACATATGGAATAAACAGCCCACACAAATACACACCCACAGTCCACTTAAACCACAAATCCCCCAACCAATATAACTACTTCTATTATACTCTTGTATGCTAGATTATCATACCAATGCTAAAGCTATAGCAAAGCACTCCTAAACTAAAGGTTAAAATTTGAATTTAGAGCATTGATGCTCTTTGAGTCATTTTGACAAATACTTGGCGTGCATATCAATGTCTGTGTGTGTGTGTGTGTGTGTGTGTGTGTGTGTGTGTGTGTGTGTGTGTGTGTGTGTCCGTGTGTGTCCGTGTCTGTGTGTGTGTGTGTATGTGTGTGTGTGTACGTGTGTGTCCGTGTCCGTGTGTGTCCGTGTGTGTGTGTGTGTGTCCGTGGGAGAGGAGGAAGAGGAAGGAGAGGAGTTAGGTTAGGGTTTACCTGAGGAAGAGGAGGAGGAGGTCGGATTGGGGGAGGAGGAGCTCGAGGAGAAGGATCTCGAGGAGGAGGAGCTCGCCGGAGGGGGAGGGAGTCGCCGGGGGGGAGGGGGTCGCCGGGGGGGGAGGGCACTGACAAAGGGGGAGGGAGTCGCCGGGGGGGGGAGGGGGTTGGGGGGGAAAATTAAAATTTTTAGGGGTTTTCGAGTGAGAGTGAGGGGGAAAGAAGGCAGCGGCGTGCCCTAAGTAAAATAACTTAGCGACGTCACGTGTTGACGTCGCTAAACGTCGCAACCATGGCGACATATACTTGTAATATGTCGCTGAACGTCGCTATTCAGCGACGTATTATACTCCTGTCGCAGAACGTCGCTAGCCAGCGACGTTTTGCGATGTGTTTATAAAGAAGTCGCTACTGGCGAGGTAATTTCTTGCCGTCGCTACATTACATCGTTATTTGATGATATTTTAGTAGTGCCCTATCACTCACACACACATAGGAGCAGGGCAATGCCACACAAGCATGCCTATGGACAAGAACCTCCCTGCAGCAGGGGAGAGAATCCCTTAGCTCGTAGGCCTGCCATGCCAACATGGCCTACCACCTGCCAGGGCTGTACAAAGCATCCTGCATGAGCCTCTTTCTCTCATATCAGTTAACTACTTTACATATATAACTCCTTTACTTTAACACACTTCCTTCAGTTTCTTCTAACTGCTGCTATGCTCCTACCTCACTCCCTCATTTCCTCTCTACCTGTTTCGAAGTACAGGGTGTAATTCCCCCTCCATTTCTATGGATACACTGATACGTGTGTTCAATGGATAATCGTATTACCCACATCACTTTAACTGGCTACTGACATCACCCGACAGTTATATATATATATATATATATATATATATATATATATATATATATATATAAATATATATATATATATAAATGACCTCTAGCCTAGTGGTTAAGAGAGATGCATACGACCCGAGTGGTCAGGAGTTCGAATCCCAGTGGGAGCGATTCCAGAAACAATTTACCTGGTTCCAAATATATATATATATATATATATATATATATATATATATATATATATATATATATATATATATATGTGTGTGTGTGTGTGTGTAAAAAAATATATATATATGTGTGTGTGTGTGTGTGTGTGTGTGTGTGTGTGTTGTGTGTGTGTGTGTGTGTGTAATGTATATATATGTATACCACCTATTCCTAATTCTCATATGCAAATCACTCTTAAACTCCCTACCTCACATTCCCGATCAATCCCAGCAACCTAAACTCATCTTTACCTTCATATCAGTGCATCACTACACTGCCAACTAGAGAAATGCTCAAGCCTGCTCCCTAACAGTGCACAGGGTGCATTGCACCATCTGTGCCAACCACTGCAGCAACTACTGCTCTTATTTCCTCAGATGATGCCCCCTATCGCTGCTACTACAGTCCTACTCCTTCATATGTTTAAATCAAGGATATCCCTATACAATAGGGAAACACCTCTTTCCTACTGATCTGCTACGCAGAGATATAATTCTTAGTATCAAAGGGACTGAAATCAGATGCAAGGTTAAGGTTAAAACAAGTTAGGACTAAACCAAACTGAGAATTGGGACTGAATATTACTTAGATACAAGGATTTTCTCATAAGAGAATGCAGGACAGAACCTAACAAAATATAAATAGGGACTTGACATACATGAATTTTCTGAATAACAAAATTGAAAGGACTGAGCAATGGATCCTACAAACCTGACACAAAGGTGAGTATCATAACCCCCAATCGATACTCAAGCAAGAGAGACTGATACTAAAGGCACTAAATTGAACAGAAATTATAACTAATACATATATAACCTTGATACTAACTAATACCAAAATAAGGGATGAAACCAAGTGCACTAACTCGAGCCCTTTTTCATCTCCCTATCCTTAGCTGATACTAAGGGGCACTACTCAAGGACTGAAACATCATGACAATAGGGGATGAACTAAACTCTATCTGATACAAGTATCAGTAGGGACTGACAATTACTAATGGACTGAACAATTATAATCAATTAGAGACTGCACTGTAATAAAATCATAGGACTGAACATATAAGATAATTGAAAACTGAAACAAATAGTAAGTAGAGACTTGTCAAGTTAGAAAATGGGACAAATGGACTGATACACAGATTCAGGGGACTGATACTTAAGGAAATATATACTATTAAGCTAAAACAAGGACTGAACTTATAAATGAATGGACTGAACTAATATGGATAAGTGAACATAATGCACATTGGGACAGAACAGTGAACTTCCTGCATGATATATGGACTGAACCAATATCCTAATATCTTAACATAGAATGAAGAGACTGGACCAACATGGACTGACTAATAGGTAAACTAGGGACTGAAACTTAAAGGAATGGACAAGGGTTAATACCAAGGGACTGATACATGAATTAAATCTCAACCATCATTTTCCACCTATCCAAATACTCCTTGCCTGATACTAGAGTCTAACCCAGGTGGACTGGATATAAGGTGTGATACCCAGTCTACATGAGAACTGATACATGAATATGGACTGAATAAGTAATGGGGGTCTGAACTCCAAGTACATGGAGCTGAACCAATATCAAATTCCTATCTATCCAACTATATTTCCTGATATAGTTTAATTTGAACAAGGGTAAATAATACAATAGTGAAGACTTGACTGATTACGAAGTATGGGACTAAGAACAGAGAACTGATGCTGTCACGCCCCAGAACCAGAATACTGGAGAGCGGGGGTAGACACAGCCAGCTACGTATATTGAAATGGAACCCACCTCGATATACGGTCACGGCTGTCTAGAAATATGAGGGTTTACTACAAGCCAACAGTCTCTTATGGTCAAGCCTATTGTCTCAATCTCAAGCAAGTAATATAATTACAAGATGTTTGACCACCAAATATACAATAAAAGGCGTCCCAAATATTACATATCAGCTGATCATGAAGCTAGTCGTACAAAATGCTAGGACTAGCAAGAGTTAAGTCATACATGATCAACCCTAGGATTTGTTAATCATGTTTACAGCCCGTAGGCAGACAGTAAGTAAGTGCATCGAGCTAACAGGTGCTCGTCGGCTAAACGCCTCAAAAGAATAGTTTTACAATAGAGTGAGCGAAGCAAAATAGAAAACCCACTCGTAGCCCGGGTTCCTTCTAGTCGCCACCATTGGGCTGGAAGCTTGGTAGATCCTCGGGAGCTACTCCGAAATCTGGCCACACAAAACCAGCTGGGTCAACCCCAGAAAGAGCAAGTGCCACAAGGAGGCCACGAAATAAGAACAAAAGCCAGCATTAACACAAGAAGATATAATATTTAAAGCTAGAATTACGAAAACATGGCAGGGAGATATACGACGAGATAACCATGGAACTATTCCGATAGCCAGGTTACAACCCGTAAACCAAACAAGGACCGGAGTTGTAACCCTTCATCTGAACAGAACTTGGTTTCCCACCATTTATCGGCAAGATAATAATGCAAGAAATCAAGACAGGGAGCAATCTTATACTGGATCAAGACATGGCTAAACTAGTTATCCCTCATTCAATCAATCACGGCCAAGCAGATACTACGGCTTACTACTTTAACTAACTAGGGTTATCATAGGCCTAATTACTAACAAGATGCAGTGAGATTGTTCCACAGCCACAAGCCCTGCAGACCATCCAGGTTATCCAGGTCGAAAATTAGGGGTTGAATTCAGGTGGGTACATCGTCCGGGAGACAAATGTACCCTTAGGTGACTTAGAGGGTGCAATACTCGACGGTGTGCTGGAAATGTGCCATACTCGACGGAAGGCTACAGATCCCAAGAGCGCCCAGGTAACGGGATTGCCTGTAGCTGTGTCAATCTCTTCATGACTACTGTGTTATTCTAGTTATTAACCTTAATTCATTTTAGTAGGTGCTCCTGACCGTGGTACTCAGGAGTCCCATCCTAGACATGATGCAAGACAGGACAAGTAGATTTAACAAGCAAGCAAGAAGAACCACCCACGGTGTCAAGGCAGGTCAAGTTAAGTTATCAAGATAAATTATGTCAGGGTACTTGTCAGGAGTGCGCCACGACGGGCCACTATCATGTCAGGTTGGACATGTCAGGAG
Source organism: Iris pallida (assembly GCA_029216955.1). Lineage (NCBI taxonomy): Eukaryota > Viridiplantae > Streptophyta > Magnoliopsida > Asparagales > Iridaceae > Iris > Iris pallida. The sequence goes on from JANAVB010029620.1 coordinate 22,172,956, forward strand.
TGCACCACTACGGGTCACTGCCGTGTTATGCTAGTTTCTTGTCATACCATGCCATGTACAATAGTCATTCCAAACATATTAAGTAAAATCAAGTTCATAACAAAAGGCGTAAGGATATAAAATAGGCGTAAAATATCTAATAAAATATCAAAATACAGGACAATAGAAGAGCCAAGCTTAAAGAAATAAGACCAAAACTCCAAGAGCCAATGGGTTAAGCAAGGGGTCAGGGGAGCAGCGTACGAAAAGTCACGCACGCTGAAAGAGCTGCGTACGTGAAAAGTCACGCACGCTAAAGGGAGCAGCGTAGGTGAAAAGTCACGCACGCCAGAGAGCAGCGTAGGTGAAAAGTCACGCACGCTACAGGGATCAGCGTGGGTGAAAAGTCACGCACGCTAGAGAGAGCAGCGTGGGTGAAAAGTCACGCACGCTACAGAGATCAGCGTAGGTGAAAAGTCACGCACGCAAGAGAGAGCAGCGTAGGTGAAAAGTCACGCACGCTACTGAGATCAGCATGGGTAAAAAGTCACGCACGCTAGAGAGAGCAGCGTGGGTGAAAAGTCATGCACGCTACAGAGATCAGCGTGGATGAAAAGTCACGTACGCTAGAGAGAGCAGCGTGGGTGAAAAGTCACGTACGCTACAGAGATCAGCGTGGGTGAAAAGTCCCGCACGCTAGAGAGAGCAGCATGGGTAAAAAGTCATGCACGCTACAGAGATCAGCGTGGATGGAAAGTCACGCACGCTCAAGGGAGCAGTGTACGTGAAAAGTCACGCACACTCAAGGAGTCACGCTTCCAACAGGAAGCGTACTCAAGTTTGCATACGCAGCGCTAAAGAGCACGCATAGCTCAGGGTGCGTAAGCTAAACAGCTCTGCACACACTGCTCATGTCTTCTCCAGACAGCAAGAACACCATGGCTGAACCCAAAGCTTTAAAAGCTCACAACTTGGCCATCCGAACTCCAAATCCGGATTTCCAAAGCTCCAACTTGGGTGAAACTGAATGCTCTTCCACATGGAAGCATCCAAAACCCATAAAATTCAACTAAAGTAGCTCAAACCATATAAAATCCGAAAATAGGAAAAACTTAGATCTAGAACAATGGAGACTTCAAATCACAAAATGCCAAGTACTAATGTTGATCACTATGTCCTAAACTAGCAAATGGACAAATAAAATGGTATTCTCATGTGGTGGCAAGGTGTACTTGCCTAGGGTTGGGAGAGTTGTGTAGAGGAAGGAGAAGAAGAAGAAGAAAGAAATTAATGGTGGTGGTAATGAAGAGAGAGAGTGGTAGGTGGGGATATAAAGAGGGGGAGTTGTGGTGGGGATGAGGGATAGCATAGGTTAAGGTGCTCCATTACAAAAACCGAACCAGACCAACCTAATAAAACTGAGCCATGACAAAACCCAAAATACGAAAAATACCAAAATTCCACAGGCTGAGAAAAATAAAAATACATGCCAAAATCCAGATACGAGTATAAATACGAAATACGGGAGATACGGGAAATGAGGGTGACAACTCTACCCACCTTAAAAGAATTCCGTCCTCGGAATTTAATCAAGGAGCTAGAGATTGTCACGACAAGCTACACTAAGCACAGGCAAGTTACACTAAGCAGTTCAATCATACAATGCAAGCAAGGAAGGGAAAGTGTAAGGCATAAGAAAGATATTATACCTCACGAGTCAAACAGGTAGGGATATCGTGATCGGATGTCGTCCTCACGATCCCACATTGACTCACCTAGAGAGTGACGACCCCAAGCAACACGGACTAATTTAATAGTCTTGTTCTTGAGTATCTTCTCCCTCCAGTCCAATATATACACGGGCCTTTCCTCATACGAAAGGTTGGTACCAACAACCAATTCCGAATGGTCTAGGATGTGGCTCGGGTCCAGAATATACCGTCGTAATTGGGACATATGGAATACATCATGTACCTCACTTAGCGACGGCGGAAGAGCGAGACGATAGGATACATCTCCTACTCGCTCTAGAATATCGAACGGCCCTATATAACTAGGACTAAGCTTTCTTCGCACGCCGAAGCGAATGCGCCGCGGTTAGGCGAGATCCTAAGGAATACATGGTTGCCGACAGCAAATTCTAAGGGTCGCCGATGAGCATCGGCCCAATGGCGCTGACGGTCCTGGGCAACTCGGAGGTGATCTCTGACCTTCCTGACCACTTCAACCGTCTGGGAAAACAATTCGGGTCCGAGCATCTGCCTCTCTCCGACATCGTTCCATGCTAGCGGGGATCTGCACTTCCTGCCATAAAGAGCCTCGAAGGGTGCCATCTGGATACTGGCCTGATAACTGTTGTTGTACGAGAATTCCACCAGGTGCAGATGATTCTTCCATGGACCACCGAAGTCAAGGGTACAGGATCTCAACATATCTTCAAGAGTCTGGATTGTGCGCTCTGACTGACCATCCGTCTGCGGGTGATAAGCTGAGCTGAATTGAAGACGAGTCCCCAAACTCTTCTGCAAGCTACGCCAAAAGTGTGATGTGAATCTTGAATCCCTGTCTGAGGTGATGCTAACTGGCACACCATGAAGCCTGACGATCTGCCTGAGGTACATCTCTGCTAGCTGTGCCATCGACTGCCCAACTCTGAATGAAAGAAAGTGTGCCACCTTGGTAAGCCTGTCCACAATTACCCAAATAGCATCTCTGCCGGCCGGAGATCTGGGCAATCCGGTCACGAAATCCATGGTTATATGTTCCCATTTCCATTCTGGGATCGGTAAGGGTTGAAGAAGTCCAGCGGGCCTCTGATGTTCAGCTTTAACCTATTGGCAAACCAAACACCGAGAGACAAACCGGGCTATCTCCCTCTTCATGCTATTCCACCAGAAATGCTGACGAATATCACGGTACATCTTCGTACCACCCGGATGAATAGAATACTGTGAACTGTGGGCTTCTGCCATGACTTCCTGTCTGATATCTCCACTGGGTACACAAAGACGAGTGCCGTATCGAAGTGTACCGTCTTCATGGATACATAACTCTGGCCTTCTTCCTGCTTCACACTCAGCTCTGAGTCGCTGGATCTTGGAATCTGTTGACTGCGCCACCCGGATCCTCTCAACTATGCTGGACTGAACCTATAGACTGGCCATCAATGCCACACTGGTAGGAAGAACCACTTCAATTCCCATCTTCTGAAGATCTGCCAATAATTCTGGTTGCGCCGTCAGGAAATAAACTCCGGCTCTCCTGCTCAATGCATCTGCTACAACGTTGGCCTTCCCGGGATGATACTGCAAATCTACATCATAGTCCACCAGTAGCTCAAGCCATCTTCTCTGCCGCATATTAAGGTCCTTCTGGGTGAAAAAATACTTCAGGCTCTTATGATCAGTAAAGATCTCCATTCTATCTCCGTACAAGTAGTGTCTCCACAACTTCAAGGCAAACACTACTGCCGCCAATTCCAAGTCATGGGTCGGGTAATTCTTCTCATGATCACGAAGTTGACATGACGCATAAGATATTACCTTTCCATGCTGCATCAAGATACACCCCAATCCTCTGCCTGAAGCGTCGCAATAAACTGTGAATCCTCCGGTCCCATCTGGAAGGGTGAGAATGGGAGCCGTTATCAAACCTCGCTTCAACTTCTCAAATGATTCCTGACACTCGGCTGTCCAAACAAACGGCAAATCCTTACGGGTCAACTGGGTCATCGGCGCTGAAATCCTTGCGAAATCTGAAATGAACCGCCGGTAGTAGCCGGCCAATCTAAGGAAGCTGCGAACCTCTGCCACTGAGCTGGGTACCGGCCATGACTCGATAGCCACAATCTTCTGGGGATCCACTTCCACTCCTCCTCGGGTAATGATGTGACCCAAGTATGAAATGCGATCGAGCCAGAACTCGCATTTACTGAACTTGGCATACAACTGATGCTCCCTAAGCGTCTGAAGGACAACTCTGAGATGCTGCTCATGCTCTGCTTCACTTTTGCTGTAGACCAGGATGTCATCTAGGAACACGATCACAAATTGGTCCAAGTAAGGCATGAAAATGCGATTCATGAGGTCCATGAATACGGCCGGCGTATTGGTCGCTCCAAAGGGCATAACAAGGAACTTCCAATGTCCATACCTCGATCTGAATGCTGTCTTCGGGATGTCCTGCTCTTTGACTCTGATCTGGTGGTAACCTGAGCGCAAGTCGATCTTCGAGAACACTGAAGCCCCTCTGAGCTAATCAAATAAGTCATCTATCCTCGGAAGAGGGTATCTGTTCTTGATTGTCACCGAATTCAAGGTACGATAATCAACACATAGCCTGGACGTACCATCCTTCTTTTTCACAAGAAGCATCGGGGCTCCCCAAGGCGATCCACTTGCACGGATGAATCCCTTGGTCCTCAGTTCTTCAATCATCTTGTATAAAATCTCAAATTCTGAAGGCGCCATCCTGTAGACTCGCTCTGATACTGGTGCTGTCCCGGGAATCAAGTCTATAGTGAACTCAATCTCCCGTTCTGGTGGCATCCCTGGAAGCTTCTCTGGAAAGACATCTGAAAACTCTTCAACTATTCAGGGTAACTGTACTGCTGCTACTGTCATCCGCAATGCTGGAGAAGATGGCTCCACTGCGCCTCTGGAAAACGAAAACTCTGGCTCGCCGGGGATACTAAAGACAACTCTGCCAACATGGCAGTCTATCCTAGCATACTGGTTCCTCAACCAATCCATGCCTAGGACTACATCATAGTCTGCCATAGGAAACTCTATGAATCTAGCGGGGACCTCCCTACCACTAACTATGATCCGATACGAAGAAAACACTCGATCTACTCCCACGAGGCCATTACCAGTAAGTATATTGAGCCTCACTGATAATGACTCGGGCTCCAATCCTATCCATATCGCGAATCGTACAGACATGAATGAATGCGATGCACCAGAATCAAACAATACCGAAGCTGAAAGAAGTTGACGAGAATAGTACCTGCCACAACCTCACCTGGTGCAACTTCTTCTTCCATAGCCATCATCATGGCCTGACCTTGTCCTCTGGCTGCTGGTCCCCTCAGCTGGAAACCTCTCTGCCTATTCTGGGTCTGAGCTTGGGCTTGTGCATACTGCTGGGGGTGCTGTTGCTGGAATACCTGAGACTGAGGCGGCAAGGGCCTCGAAGACTGATACTGCTGCTGCTGAACTGGTGCTGGAGCTGGTCCTTTCATCGAAGAGCTAGAAGGGTTGGACGCTGATGAACCACCCCTATTCGGGCAAGCCCCTACCCTATGATCTGCTGCTCCACAAGCCAGGCACAATCCCTGTGCCCTGCGACAATCTGCCACCACATGCCCTGGCTTCCCGTAATGAGAACATCCCATCGCGGAAGTCTGCTTCTGCTTCTGCTACTTTGGGTACGTCGGGGTCGAGTGCTGAACCGACGTCACTGAGGTCGCCCGCCTCGGAGTTCCAATGGTCAAACTCCTAGCTGCCGGGGCTGGAGCTGATAACTAGTGCATCGGACTATGGGACCGCTTCCTACTTCCGGTCCTATCCACGATCCTCTGGGAGGTATACTCATGCCTCATAGCTGCTCTTAAGACTGTATCGAACGTCTGGTGCTCGAACTGCTCAACCGCCAACAAGATCTCCAAATGCAGTCCCTGCTGGAACCGCTGGGCCCTATCAAACTCGGTCGCCACCAAGGTGGGGGCAAACCTACTGAGTCTAGAAAACTCCGATGCATAACTGTCGACTGATCTGCCTTCTTGCTTCAAGTTGGTAAATCTGGTCTGCAGGTCGTACCGAGCCACAGCATCAAAGTACTTCGTCTGGAATCTCTCCCTAAATACTGCCCAAGCAATGGGTGCCACTAATCCTATGGCTTGCGCCGCCCACCAACTGCGAGCCAAGTCCAACAACTGCAGGCGTACCACCGCCACCTTCTCATTCTCAGGTGTCCTAGCTACTTCCAGAATCACCTCGGTATCCTGAAGCCATGCATCCGCGGCAATCGCATCCTCGGTACCGTCGAAGAAAGGAGGGTTCAATCGCTTGAAGCTGTTCGCCGCCTGGTTCCCTGGATGACCGCCTCGGGTCAAAGTATCTTGAACTGTCTGGTACAGGGCGTCGCTTCGACGATCCTGGAAAGCTATCAAGGTTCTAATGAGGCCTACTAAGGTACCATCATCTGGCTCTACGGGCTGGACGGGCCGAACTGGTGACTCTCCTCCAGTAGGAACAACTCTGGAGGCTACCTCCGAATGCTGGGCTTGATCTCCAGGTTGTTGCTTGTCACGCCCCAGTACCGAAATACGGGGACGGACTAGGCCAGCTACTCCATATGAGGTACGTAACGTCATACGGCGATCGTGGCTGTCGAGAGACTAGGGGGTACATGCTACAATCAAGTCTCCTATGGTCCCACAGAGCTCTATGTCTCAATCAATTAAGTCAAATCAGCAATTAAATGAACATTAAAGATAAAGCAGTAAGGCGTCCCTGACGCTTCATCAAAATGATCATGAGAGACTAGCTTTATAATTTAGCTACCTCAGAGAGTCAGGAGTACAAAATTATACACAGCTGCAGTCTGTTTAATTACAATTATGTACTGACACAAAATATCAAGTAATCCGGCTAACAGGTGCCGGTGGCTAAACGCCGCAAAAGTATAAGCATGAGTGGTGGAGAAGAAACCCACTCGAGTCTCCGAACTGCCATGCTCCTAGTATGCACCATGGATGTCAGGGAGGAAGATCGTGTCCTCTGGCTCTGCTACGAGATCTGGCCAAACAAAACTAGCGGGGTCAGCCCCGAATAGCAAGTACCGCCAAAGGGGCACAAGAGTTAAGATTAAAAACCCAACTAATAGAATGACTGATAATAGTAATACTTATGCTACTATTATAGGGTAGCGCAACATCCTCGAACCCATATGACACCCTTACAACCAAACAAGGACAAAAGGTGCCGCATGGAGTCGGGACGTGTCGTACTCTATAACTTTCACATAAGTTAAAAGGTATAAACCATAAAAATCTCCTGATCGTGACTTCGGTCGATAGCCTATCGCAGCACAATAACTAACCCAACAATCAAACAAGAACATGGGTTGGATCATGTACCATGATAGACCATGTTCCTCAGTCATTCACAGAAGTAGCACTTCACAGCCAGAATAAGTCTTCCGTTCATAACTTCGGTCCACAGCCTGTCATAGTACGATAACCAACCCAATAATCAAACAAGAACATGGGTTGGATCACGCATCATGACAGTCCGCTTCCCTCAGTTATTCACGGAAGGTAAATAGAAAACATGCAAGTCGTTTTCACGGCCAATCAAGTCTACGAGTTTCTAGTGGGACGAGGTTATCCTCGCGTCATGTTATTAGAAAATCCTCAGATCGTATCTTTCCAGCAAGGCTAGCCAACCCATGGGTTCGCGTAGACAGGTGTCATGGAGCACAGGTCCCTCGTGAGGCCACCTTGCCAAGACATGTAATATATAGCAGGAATTAATCGGATACAGTCATCCACTCGTTGCGGATGACACAGTATCCGTGGAGACCAGCCGGCGCGCCAAGACAATACCTCAGGGCGACTGGTGTAACACGATCTCGGGACTCTCCCCTCCCCATGCATCTAGTATATTCAGTTACCTAATTTAACCCTAGGTGAAATCTTGGACTCTCATGTTGTGGCCTGCATGATTATCCTCCTAAAGTCGTACTTTAGTACGAGTACCCTAAGTGAGGATCCATGTCAATCAGTATGTCAACATGTGCTACCCTCCTTAGTGTAATGCATCATTACAAATACGCCACGTGGAGTTACGAGTCATTTGTCGAGCATGAACACGAACTGGGATATTCAGGTACATGTATCAGGTAGGAACACTTTGTTCTCCGGGGTCACATCAGTGCTCATATCATGCTCGGGACAAAAGGCGTAAGGATATAAAATAGGCATATAATATCTAATAAAATATCAAAAGCATACGCACAACAAGGCAGCGTGCGTGAAGAGTTACGCAGGCTCAAGGGAAAGAGCAGCGTAAAAAGTCACGCAAGCTCAAGGGAAAGAGCTGCGTGAAAAGTCACGCAGGCTCAAGGGAAAGAGCTGCGTGAAAAGTCACGCAAGCTCAAGGGGAAGAGCTGCGTGAAAAGTCACGCAGGCTCAAGGGAAAGAGCTGCGTGAAAAGTCACACAAGCTCAAGGGAAAGAGCTGCGTGAAAAGTCACGCAAGCTCAAGGGAAATAGCTGCGTAAAAAGTCACGCAAGCTCAAGGGAAATAGCTGCGTGAAAAGTCACGCAAGCTCAAGGAAAGACACGCTTCCAACAGGAAGCGTGCTCAAACAGGAGCACACTGTTCACTGTCTTCTCCAAAACAGCAAGAACACCATGGCTGAACCCAAGCTTCAAAGTATCATAACTTGGCCATCCGAACTCCAAATCCAGATTTCCAAAGCTCCAACTTGGGTGAAACTGAATGCTCTTCCACATGGAAGCATCAAAAACCTATAAAATCCAACTAAAGTAGATCAAACCATGCAAAATCCAAAAATGATTAAAATTTAGATCTACAAAAATCAAAGCTTCAAAATAGAAATTTCCAAGTTCTAAACTAGTATAGATTGAGGAGAAGAACATATTTTGGCAAATAGTTTTGTAAGAATCATTAACAAAATAATGGATCCTTCTCTTGAGCAAGTTGGTACTTGCCTCGGTTGGTGGAGGAAGTAAATGAGAAGAAATAAATGAGAGGAGAGAGAAGGAGATGAGTTATTATATAGAATCTTGAACCCATGGGTTCATGATGAACCAAAGGGTTCATGATGAACCATGGGTGAACCAAGAATAGGTTACCCAAATGAGCCAAAACTGTTGGCCCAAATGCAGAATATAAATTAGGAAATAATATTTTGTCGAATATTTTTGGGAAATGCATGAAGAAATACTGCATAATAAGTATCGTATAAATTCAAGGTAAATACAATTTATGGGTTTACGTATTAAAATACGTATTCTAGGATTGGGGAGTGACATCTCTACCCTTCTTAGAAAAATTCCGTCCTCAGAATTCCAGCCAAGACAGGATAGTGAAATCAGGGCAAGCAAGGCACAATCATATATATAAGTTAACTATCATAGCAGTTATTATCATACATCACAAAGTACAAAATTAGCAGGTGCAGAAAAGTATGGAATCGTGTCAATAAGGTGCATAAATATACCTTATTAGTCAAACAAATACGGATAACGAGATCTGATCTCGTCCTCGCGCTCCCAGGTTGACTCTTCCGGAGAGTGATGGTTCCAAGAAACACGGACAAGGCTTATCGTCTGATTCTTGAGCACCTTCTCTCGCCGGTCTAAAATAGATACGGGTTGTTCCTCGTAAGTTAGGTCGGTACCCACGACTAACTCAGAATGATCGAGGACATGACTCGGATCCGGGACATACCCACGTAATTGGGACACATGAAACACATCATGTATGCCAGTTAACGAAGGCGGAAGGGCAAGTCGATAAGCCACATCGCCTACCCGAGCGAGAATCTTGAAAGGACCAACGTATCTTGGACTAAGCTTTCCCCGGGTTCCAAATCTGATGATACCCCGAGTAGGCAAAATCCGCAGAAACACTTGGTCGCCAACTCTGAACTCTAGAGGCCTACGATGCTGATCTGCCCAATGACAATATCGATCTTGTGCAACTCGAAGGCGCTCTCTGACCAACTTAACTATCTCCACAGTCTGCGTGATCATCTCTGGCCCCAACAACTTCCGTTCACCGACGTCGTCCCATGCCAAAGGGGACCTGCACTTCCTTCCGTACAATGCTTCGAACAGGGCCATCTGAATGCTAGCCTGATAGCTGTTGTTATAGGAGAACTCCGCTAGATGAAGGTGATCCTCCCAAGATCCGTCAAAATCTAAGGTACATGCCCGTAGCATATCTTCTAATGTCTGAATGGTTCTTTCTGATTGCCCGTCAGTTTGTGGATGATAAGCAGTACTGAATCTTAACTTGGTTCCCAAACTTTGGTGCAAGCTCCGCCAAAAATAGGAAGTAAACCGTGTATCCCGATCTGATACTATACTAACTGGTACACCGTGCTGCCTTACTATCTGTTTCATGTACATTTCTGCTAACTGCTCAGTAGTCTGTCCAACTCGGAAGGGAAGGAAATGAGCGACCTTCGTGAGTCGATCTACTATTACCCAGACTGCATTCTTGCCAGCTGGGGATCTAGGTAAACCGGTCACAAAATCCATCGTGATGTGCTCCTATTTCCATTCTGGGATAGGAAGCGGCTGTAGCAATCCTGCTGGTCTCTGCTGCTCGGCTTTCACCTGCTGACATACCAGACACTTGGATACAAATCTCGCTATCTCTCTTCTCATGCCATTCCACCAAAAGAACTGCCTGATATCTCGATACATCTTCGTCCCTCCAGGATGAATGGAGTAAATAGAACTATGAGCTTCGGACATAACTTCTTGCCGAAGGTCTCCATTCGGTACACAGAGTCTGTTTCTAAACCTGAGCGTACCATCTTCATGAATCACTAACTCCTCCCTACGGCCTGATTCACACTCCGACCGCAACTTCTGAATCTGTGGATCTCCTGCTTGTGCTGCCCTTATCCTCTCTACTAAGGTTGACTGAATCTGCATACTGGTCATTCTTCCTATATCCCTTGGCAAAACTACTTCGATTCCCATACTCTGAAGGTCTTCTAGAATATGCTTCTGCGAGGTCAAGATAAAGGCACTGTCTCTCCTACTCAGTGCATCTGCAACTACATTCGCCTTGCCTGGATGATACTAAAGATCTAAATCAAAATCCTTCAGCAGTTCTAACCATCTTCTTTGCCTCATGTTCAAATCTCGCTGCGTGAATACGTATTTCAAACTCTTATGATCAGTATAGATCTCTACCCGATCCCCGTATAAATAATGCCTCCACAACTTGAGTGAAAACACCACAGCTGCTAACTCCAAATCGTGAGTCGGGTAATTCTTCTCATGGTCTCGAAGCTGTCGAGACGCATATGCAATCACTTTTCCATGCTGCATCAATACACATCCTAGACCCTTCCCTGATGCGTCACAATATACTGTAAAGCCTCCTGCTCCTACTGGAAGTGTCAAGATCGGGGCTGAGATCAATCTCTTCTTCAATTCTTCAAATGATGCCTGACAGCTAGCTGACCAAACAAACTCTACGTCCTTGTGCGTCAAACGCGTTAAGGGCGCAGAGATCCTGGCAAAGTCCGCCACGAACCTTCTGTAGTAACCAGCTAATCCTAAGAAACTTCGCACTTCTGCAACCGTTCTCGGGACTGGCCAATGCTCTACGGCCTCAATCTTCTTCGGATCCACTGACACTCCTGCCCAAGAAATTACATGCCCCAGGAACGAAATACGATCAAACCAAAATTCACACTTGTCAAGCTTCGCATAAAGTTGATGCTCCCTCAATGTCTGTAAGACAGTCCTAAGATGTTTCTCATGCTCCTCTTCACTGCTGGAATAGACAAGAATGTCATCTATGAACACCACCACAAATTTATCCAAGTACGGCAGAAATATACGGTTCATTAAATCCATGAATACTGCGGGGGCGTTGGTTAGTCCAAAGGGCATTACTAAAAACTCATAATGCCCATATCTAGATCTGAATGCTGTCTTCGGTATGTCTTGCTCCCGGACTCTTACTTGATAGTATCCTGACCGAAGATCGATCTTGGAAAAGACGCTGGCCTTGCTCAACTGGTCAAACGGGTCATCAATCCTTGGTAGTGGGTACTTATTCTTCACTGTTACTGCATTTAGCTTGCGATAGTCGATGCACATCCTCGTCGACCCATCCTTCTTGGGAACTAGAATCACTGGCGCGACCCAGGGCGATTTACTGTCTCGGATGAATCCCTTAGACTTCAACTCTTCTTCATGTTGATACAACTTATCCTGCTCTGACGGCGACATTCTGTAAACTCTATCTGCAATAGGCCTCGTTCCAGGGTTCAACTCAATGCTAATTTCTACCTCTCTGACTGGGGGTATCCCTGGGAGCTCATCGGAGAAGACGTCAAAGAAATCTTCGACCACTCTCGAAACCTGTCCTGGCTCTGATACTGCTGCTGAGATGACGCCTCCGGCCTGATTCTTCAAGGTTCGAGTAAAGATGAACTGCTCCATCCCAGGAACGCTGAATATGACCCTACCTCCTCTACAATCAATTGTCGCATGACTGTCTCTCAACCAATCCATGCCAAGAACGACATCAAAATTCCCCATTGGGAATTCAATCAATGATGCGGGCAGTAAATGCCCACACACCTCCACCGGACATGAAAAGTGCACTCTGCTAACTTCTACGAGCCCATTGCCGGTGAGTATATCCATCCTCTCCGGCAATGCCTCAAACTCTAATCCAATCCGTGTAGCATATTGTGCAGAGATGAATGAATGAGTAGCGCCTGAATCAAATAATGCTACAGCGGGAAATGAGGTGACGAGAATTTTACCTGCCACCACGTCACTAGACGCTAGAACCTCTCCCAAGGATAATGTGAGAGCCTGGCCCCGCGGAGCCCCTTGTTGCAGCCTTCCTCGACCATGCTGTTGCTGCCCTTGAGGGCCTTCGGCTTCCTGTGCCTGGCGGAACATCTGAGCCTGCGTTGGTAGACGCTGGGCTAGGGGCCTTACTGCTAATACTGGCCCTCCACTCGGGGTTGCCACCGGAGCTGGCAATGCTGGAAACTGTTGAGCTGGCCCTCCTGGCCTCTGCATCATAGGACAAGTGGAAATACGGTGGTCTGCACGACCACACCTCAAGCATAAGCCATTCGCTGACCGGCACACCTCCCTCGTGTGCCCTGCCTTCCCACAGAATGTACAGCCCTGGGGTGCTCCATGACGCTGCTGCTGGTTCCTCGGCTACTGATGCCGAACTGGCGCTGTATTAGTTGACACGGCCGTCCTTCGCGGCGCTCCTGCATCATGAATACGTACACCGGGTGCTGGTGCCGACGTTCGCTGCACTGCTCCTCCTCCAACCTGGGAATGAGATCTCTTCTGACCTCCTGTCCTTGATGCTAACCTCTGCTGGGTAAGCTCGTGCCTCCGAGCGGCCGTCAAAACAGCGTCAAACGTCTGGTAGTCGTGTCCTTCCACAAGTTGCAATAGTTCCAAATGAAGTCCCTGCTGGAACCTCATAGCTTTCCCTGGCTCCGTTGCCACCATTGCTGGTGCAAAACGGCACAATCTGCAGAACTCTGCTGCATACCCATCTACGGTCTTGCCTGCTTGCTTGAGACTGATAAACTTCTGCTGGAGCTCATATCAAGCTACTACGCCAAAATACTTGGCCTTGAATCTGTCACTGAAGGTGGTCCAACGAACAGGGCATCTTATACCAACTTCTTCTGATGTCCACCAGTCGCGGGCAAGATCCTGAAGTACCAGTTTGACCTGATCAACCTTCTCATCATCTGGAACCTTGGCTGCCACAAGAATGGCTTCAATGTCTTGAATCCATGCATCCGCAGTGATGGCATCCTCCGTGCCATCAAAATACCTCGGGTTCAAGCGACGGAACCTTTCTGATGCTCCCGAGTCAACCCCGGCACTCCTCTCAAGAGCTAACTGAATCCCCTGGTTCAGCAACACGTTCTGCTCCTGCTGCCGAGTCTGTTGCTGTTGGTGAGTGACAAGAATCCCTCGGACGATCTCCAGGAGTGCTACGGCATCTGGTACTGCCGTCGCTGCTGGTGCTGCAGGAGTTTCAATAACCTGCGGCTGCACTGCCTCTGGTTCCACTTCTGCTTGTGCCTGTCCTGGGGAAGGTTCTCTCCCCTGTTGCTGCCCAGTCGAGCCATGCTCTTGCTGCTCTTCCTCATGGGCCTCACCCGCTACTGAGAATGAAGCACCCCTATAGAGAAAGATATAAGATTATCAAGTCCGGACGAGAAAGATTTCGAGGATGCAAGTCAGGTTAGAGATCAAGGCAAGGACAGAGAATTCGAAACGGAATTTCAAAGGGAACAAGTTGTGATTGAGACTCCTAATAATTTGCAATACCCCACAAGTCTGAAAATCAGACCTGCATGGGCCACCACTAAAACCTTGTCACGCCCCAGTACCGAAATACGGGGACGGACTAGGCCAGCTACTCCATATGAGGTACGTAACGTCATACGGCGATCGTGGCTGTCGAGAGACTAGGGGGTACATGCTACAATCAAGTCTCCTATGGTCCCATAGAGCTCTATGTCTCAATCAATTAAGTCAAATCAGCAATTAAATGAACATTAAAGATAAAGCAGTAAGGCGTCCCTGACGCTTCATCAAAATGATCATGAGAGACTAGCTTTATAATTTAGCTACCTCAGAGAGTCAGGAGTACAAAATTATACACAGCTGCAGTCTGTTTAATTACAATTATGTACTGACACAAAATATCAAGTAATCCGGCTAACAGGTGCCGGTGGCTAAACGCCGCAAAAGTATAAGCATGAGTGGTGGAGAAGAAACCCACTCGAGTCCCCGAACCGCCATGCTCCTAGTATGCACCATGGATGTCAGGGAGGAAGATCGTGTCCTCTGGCTCTGCTACGAGATCTGGCCAAACAAAACCAGCGGGGTCAGCCCCGAATAGCAAGTACCGCCAAAGGGGCACAAGAGTTAAGATTAAAAACCCAACTAATAGAATGACTGATAATAGTAATACTTATGCTACTATTATAGGGTAGCGCAACATCCTCGAACCCATATGACACCCTTACAACCAAACAAGGACAAAAGGTGCCGCATGGAGTCGGGACGTGTCGTACTCTATAACTTTCACATAAGTTAAAAGGTATAAACCATAAAAATCTCCTGATCGTGACTTCGGTCGATAGCCTATCGCAGCACAATAACCAACCCAACAATCAAACAAGAACATGGGTTGGATCATGTACCATGATAGACCATGTTCCTCAGTCATTCACAGAAGTAGCACTTCACAGCCAGAATAAGTCTTCCGTTCATAACTTCGGTCCACAGCCTGTCATAGTACGATAACCAACCCAACAATCAAACAAGAACATGGGTTGGATCACGCACCATGACAGTCCGCTTCCCTCAGTTATTTACAGAAGGTAAATAGGAAACATGCAAGTCGTTTTCACGGCCAATCAAGTCTACGAGTTTCTAGTGGGACGAGGTTATCCTTGCGTCATGTTATTAGAAAATCCTCAGATCGTATCTTTCCAGCAAGGCTAGCCAACCCAGGGGTTCGCGTAGACAGGTGTCATGGAGCACAGGTCCCTCGTGAGGCCACCTTGCCAAGACATGTAATATATAGCAGGAATTAATCAGATACAGTCATCCACTCGTTGCGGATGACATAGTATCCGTGGAGACCAGCCGGCGCGCCAAGACAATATCTCAGGGCGACTGGTGTAACACGATCTCGGGACTCTCCCCTCCCCATGTATCTAGTATATTCAGTTGCCTAGTTTAACCCTAGGTGAAATCTTGGACTCTTATGCTGTGGCCTACATGATTATCCTCCTAAAGTCGTACTTTAGTACGAGTACCCTAAGTGAGGATCCATGTCAATCAGTATGTCAACATGTGCTACCCTCCTTAGTGTAATGCATCATTACAAATACGCCACGTGGAGTTACGAGTCATTTGTCGAGCATGAACACGAACTGGGACATTCAGGTACATGTATCAGGTAGGAACACTTTGTTCTCCGGGGTCACATCAGTGCTCATATCATGCTCGGGACAAAAGACGTAAGGATATAAAATGGGCATATAATATCTAATAAAATATCAAAAGCATACGCACAACAAGGCAGCATGCGTGAAGAGTTACGCAGGCTCAAGGGAAAGAGCAGCGTAAAAAGTCACGCAAGCTCAAGGGAAAGAGCTGCGTGAAAAGTCACGCAGGCTCAAGGGAAAGAGCTGCGTGAAAAGTCACGCAAGCTCAAGGGGAAGAGCTGCGTGAAAAGTCACGCAGGCTCAAGGAAAAGAGCTGCGTGAAAAGTCACGCAAGCTCAAGGGAAAGAGCTGCGTGAAAAGTCACGCAAGCTCAAGGGAAATAGCTGCGTGAAAAGTCACGCAAGCTCAAGGGAAATAGCTGCGTGAAAAGTCACGCAAGCTCAAGGGAAGACACGCTTCCAACAGGAAGCGTGCTCAAACAGGAGCACACTGTTCACTGTCTTCTCCAAAACAGCAAGAACACCATGGCTGAACCCAAGCTTCAAAGTATCATAACTTGGCCATCCGAACTCCAAATCCAGATTTCCAAAGCTCCAACTTGGGTGAAACTGAATGCTCTTCCACATGGAAGCATCAAAAACCCATAAAATCCAACTAAAGTAGATCAAACCATGCAAAATCCGAAAATGATTAAAATTTAGATCTACAAAAATCAAAGCTTCAAAATAGAAATTTCCAAGTTCTAAACTAGTATAGATTGAGGAGAAGAACATGTTTTGGCAAATAGTTTTGTAAGAATCATTAATAAAATAATGGATCCTTCTCTTGAGCAAGTTGGTACTTGCCTCGGTTGGTGGAGGAAGTAAATGAGAAGAAGTAAATGAGAGGAGAGAGAAGGAGATAAGTTATTATATAGAATCTTGAACCCATGGGTTCATGATGAACTAAAGGGTTCATGATGAACCATGGGTGAACCAAGAATAGGTTACCCAAATGAGCCAAAACTGTAGGCCCAAATGCAGAAAATAAATTAGAAAATAATATTTTGTCGAATATTTTTGGGAAATGCATGAAGAAATACTGCATAATAAGTATCGTATAAATTCAAGGTAAATACAATTTATGGGTTTACGTATTAAAATACGTATTCTAGGATTGGGGAGTGACATTGCTGATCCGCGGGATGTGCTCCACCTCGTCGATTAGTAGGACCAGGTACAGTGCCGCTGAAGAAGATGACACAGGAAACAATAAGAAAAGGACCAGGACAGATCAACGATATAAGCATGTAATCAGGGCAAGAATCCAGGGATTCAGAGGATACGAACAGAGATCAAGGACGAGTACTGATTGAGACATCTATCTGGTAAACCCCCACACATCTTGATTGACAAGACCTGTATGGGCCACCACTTAAACCATGTCATGCCCCAGAACCAGAATACTGGAGAGCGGGGGCAGACACAGCCAGCTACGTATATTGAAATGGAACCCACCTCGATATACGGTCACGGCTGTCTAAAAATATGAGGGTTTACTACAAGCCAACAGTCTCTTATGGTCAAGCCTATTGTCTCAATCTCAAGCAAGTAATGTAATTACAAGATGTTTGACCACCAAATATACAATAAAAGGCGTCCCAAATATTATATATCAGCTGATCATGAAGCTAGTCGTACAAAATGCTAGGACTAGCAAGAGTTAAGTCATACATGATCAACCCTAGGATTTGTTAATCATGTTTATAGCCCGTAGGCAGACAGTAAGTAAGTGCATCGAGCTAACAGGTGCTCGTCGGCTAAACGCCTCAAAAGAATAGTTTTACAATAGAGTGAGCGAAGCAAAATAGAAAACCCACTCGTAGCCCGGGTTCCTTCTAGTCGCCACCATTAGGCTGAAAGCTTGGTAGATCCTCGAGAGCTGCTCCAAAATCTGGCCACACAAAACCAGCTGGGTCAACCCCAGAAAGAGCAAGTGCCACAAGGGGGCCACGAAATAAGAACAAAAGCCAGCATTAACACAAGAAGATATAATATTTAAAGCTAGAATTACGAAAATATGGCAGGGAGATATACGACGAGATAACCATGGAACTATTCCGATAGCCAGGTTACAACCCGTAAACCAAACAAGGACCGGGGTTGTAACCCTTCATCTGAACAGAACTTGGCTAAACTAGTTATCCCTCATTCAATCAATCACGATGGGGAGCAATCTTGTACTGGATCAAGACATGGCTAAACTAGTTATCCCTCATTCAATCAATCACGGCCAAGCAGATACTACGGCTTACTACTTTAACTAACTAGGGTTATCATAGGCCTAATTACTAACAAGATGCAGTGAGATTGTTCCACAGCCACAAGCCCTGCAGACCATCCAGGTTACCCAGGTCAAAAATTAGGGGTTGAATTCGGGTGGGTACATCGTCCGGGAGACAAATGTACCCTTAGGTGACTTAGAGGGTGCAACACTCGACGGTGTGCTGAAAATGTGCCCTACTCGACGGAAGGCTACAGATCCCAAGAGCGCCCCGGTAACGGGATTGCCTGTAGCTGTGTCAATCTCTTCATGACTACTGTGTTATTCTAGTTATTAACCTTAATTCATTTTAGTAGGTGCTCCTGACCGTGGTACTCAGGAGTCCCATCCTAGACATGATGCAAGACAGGACAAGTGGATTTAACAAGCAAGCAAGAAGAACCACCCACGGTGTCAAGGCAGGTCAAGTTAAGTTATCAAGATAAATCATGTCAGGGTACTTGTCAGGAGTGCGCCACGACGGGCCACTATCATGTCAGGTTGGACATGTCAGGAGTGCACCACTACGGGTCACTGCCGTGTTATGCTAGTTCCTTGTCATACCATGCCATGTACAATAGTCATTCCAAACATATTAAGTAAAATCAAGTTCATGACAAAAGGCGTAAGGATATAAAATAGGCATAAAATATCAAATAAAATATCAAAATACAGGACAATAGAAGAGCCAAGCTTAAAGAAATAAGACCAAAACTCCAAGAGCCAATGGGTTAAGCAAGGGGTCAGGGGAGCAGCGTACGAAAAGTCACGCACGCTGAAAGAGCTGCGTACGTGAAAAGTCACGCACGCTAAAGGGAGCAGCGTAGGTGAAAAGTCATGCACGCCAGAGAGCAGCATAGGTGAAAAGTCACGCACGCTACAGGGATCAGCGTGGGTGAAAAGTCACGCACGCTAGAGAGAGCAGCGTGGGTAAAAAGTCACGCACGCTACAGAGATCAGCGTGGGTGAAAAGTCACACACGCTAGAGAGAACAGCGTGGGTGAAAAGTCACGCACGCTACAGAGATCAGCGTGGGTGAAAAGTCATACACGCTAGAGAGAGCAGTGTGGGTGAAAAGTCATACACGCTACAGAGATCAGCGTGGGTGAAAAGTCACGCACGCTAGAGAGAGTAGCGTGGGTGAAAAGTCATGCACGCTACAGAGATCAGCGTGGATGAAAAGTCACGCACGCTAGAGAGAGCAGCGTGGGTGAAAAGTCACGCACGCTACAGAGATCAGCGTGGGTGGAAAGTCACGCACGCTCATGGGAGCAGTGTACGTGAAAAGTCACGCACACTCAAGGAGTCACGCTTCCAACAGGAAGCGTACTCAAGTCTGCGTACGCAGCGCTAAAGAGCGCGCGTAGCTCAGGGTACATAAGCTAAACAGCTCTGCACACACTGCTCACTGTCTTCTCCAGACAGCAAGAACACCATGGCTGAACCCAAAGCTTTAAAAGCTCACAACTTGGCCATCCGAACTCCAAATCCAGATTTCCAAAGCTCCAACTTGGGTAAAACTGAATGCTCTTCTACATGGAAGCATCCAAAACCCATAAAATCCAACTAAAGTAGCTCAAACCATACAAAATCTGAAAATAGGAAAAACCTAGATCTAGAACAATGGAGACTTCAAATCACAAAATGCCAAGTACTAATGTTGATCACCATGCCCTAAACTAGCAAATGGACAAATAAAATGGTATTCTCATGTGGTGGCAAGGTACACTTGCCTAGGGTTGGGAGAGTTGTGTAGAGGAAGGAGAAGAAGAAGAAGAAGGAAATTAATGGTGGTGGTAATGAAGAGAGAGAGTGGTAGGTGGGGATATAAAGAGGGGGAGTTGTGGTGGGGATGAGGGGTAGCATAGGTTAAGGTGCTCCATTACAAAAACCGAACCAGACCAACCCAATAAAACCGAGCTATGATAAAACCCAAAATACGAGAAATACCAAAATTCCACAGGCTGAGAAAAATAAAAATATATGCCAAAATCCATATACGAGTATAAATACAAAATACGGGAGATACAAAAAATGAGGGTGACAGATGCACAGCCTACAACTGATACAAAAGACTGAACAACCCTATAGGACTGCACATGAGGGAATAGACATGATATAAACCAAATAAATTGATACAAGGGAAAGAAAGAGATGGAATTGAACAGTAGGTAATGACTGAACCAATGGAAATGGACTGAACTTTATGTTCAGTGTCAACAGTACACCAATCACCAAAATAGGGCTCACATTATCCCCAATTCCCCAAGCAATAAATAACACACTAAAACTCCTTTAAATCCCTAGATAGACATACCATAGATAACTTATAGCAATGCAAACTCAAAACAACATTCAAAACTGAAATTTAGAGTATTGGTACTCTTTTGGTCATTTTGTCAAATACTTGACGTGCATATCGGACACGTCCAAGATACGCACTCCAATTGGATTCAAACTTGACCCAAAGCTCACCCACATGTTCTAAATTATCATTAGAGCCTAACAAACCTATTTCACAAATCCTAGAAATCTCATTCTCGGATTTTCTCCAAAATGGGCTAAAATATAAAGAAAAAAATCTCCAAATAAGAGGAGGAAGAGTCAAAACTCCTCTCCATAGCAAACCTAATGTATGGGGGTCCCTAATTGATGCATCTACACTATTTCTACGAATTTAAAGGTTTTAGAATGTATTTACCTACTGAAAGATGGATTTTCAATAAAAATGGATCCAAGATTCAAAAGTCCTTCAAGCTCCAAGTGTTCCAATCCCTCCAAGCTTGCTTCTAGAGTCTTTTCCTCTCCAAAAGGAAGAGAATGAGGCTAATTTGTGACAATTTAGAGAAAATTTGGTAGTAAAAACAATTGGGGAAGAAGCTTCTATTTAGGGTTAGGGTTTGGAATAAATGAGGAGGAAGAAGATGAAGTGGGGCTATATAAGGGAGTGGGCTGCCATAAAGGGTTTAGTTTAGGATTTTGGCTAATGCAAGTTGTCCACTAAGACCTTCTCTAGTCATGACAAGATTAGGGAATAAATCTTCCTTCCTAATTAGGTGTTTAGTCAAGCTTCCTAATTATTATTGCTAGTCTAGCTAGATGCTAATCAAAGTTCAATTAGGCTAGTCCTAATCATCTAGTTGGGTGGTCATGTCAAGTTGGTTTAGGTCCTCTAGGATCCCTATCCACTATTCTAACTAAAGGCTAACCAGTAGTCATATTCAAATTATCACTTATGCATTATTTTAATATTATAGATAATTAACCAAAAATATAAATTCTAATTTTTGTAAAATAATTTATCATTCAAAATATAATTTGAAATTACAATAATAACAATAATTAGAAAAAGTCAAAAATATCCATATTCCGGAAAAGTGGTGGTTACATTAGTAGGAACTCTCTAGAAGCCCCTTAATCAATTAGGGATTAGCCTTAATTAGTCCCAAGAAATATTCTAGAAAATATAGCATATTTCTAGGGAATATTCTTTGGATATGCTAGGAGTATTCCTTTCTAGATTATTCCTAATCACCCTAAAAATACCCTAATAATCATTAGTGTTCATCATTCCAACTTTCCATAAATCTATCATGTCCGTGTCTTCTCGTGTCTGCGTGCCCATCACATTTCATTAATTCCTATAGCTATTACATTTATATTCCAACCCAATTCTCCGTATCCGATACGATACGACCCCATCCAAAACCCAACCATTCCTCGTGTCTTGGGTTCGACTCCGAGGACATGAACACGTCATAATACATCCATCCATTCCTGATACCCTATTCCCATGTCATAATACATCCATCCATTCCTGATACCCTATTCCCATGTCATGTTCTCGTATCTTTATGACATGGACACATCATTACAATCCCTAAATTCTAACCCTAATTTCTTGGATCCATCCTCCAACGGTTGTGTCCAGAATCCAATCTTGAGTCAATCTCGTGTCCAACACGTCGTCAAGTCTTTACAGAACCTTCATCTTAACCGCCTACTCCGTCGCTACTCCACCAAACGCAAGAGCTTTGCTGATCGACGAGCTTCTACCGCTGCATCGTGACTCTACAAGACCTCGACCACCATGCTCGAGGTCGGGCCACCAGATCTCCTTCTCCTCGAGGTTTTTTGGCCGTCGAGTCGTGCCTCGACTGTAGCCACGATCGCATTGACTCTAGCCACCACTCACCTCCAATGGACGGATCTGAAGTAGAGCTTGCACCGTTGACTGCTCCTCCACTGGAATTACCCTACCTAGCTACCTTCCTTCGCCATGACCACGGCTGTCGTACCCCTTCACCCATGCCTCCTCGAATGACTCACCGACCTTCACCTATCGACCTCTTGTGCCGCCGTTCTGCATCATACCGTCTCTTTCTCTCCCTGCGATGTTGTGACCAGCTACGCCGCCGCGCCGAACGGAGAAGCCCGTTGAGCCTCCGTCTCTCGATTCTCCTCTTTTATTTATCCTCCTCCTTTTCTTTTCATGGTATGTTTCCTCTCTCCTTGTGAGAGTGGATTATAGGTAGCTTTGAGTGGGCTGGGCTTCAATGGGCTGTGTATTTAAGAAGAAAAATAAATAAATAAATAAAAAGGAAATAATTTTGTGGATTAAGCCCAACAAGCTGGCCTAAGATTATGGACTGGAGTAGAAAAAAAATTGGGCTTGGGTTTATTTAGGTTTTTGATGTTTTGAAGAAAATTGAGTTCTTGGACAAGGAAGAGCACCAACAACTCATCTTGTGAAGGATTTCGGTAAAAACTCTAACTTTCCATCTCAAATCCTATGATATTAAATCTGTAGAAATATGAGATTAATTCTTAAAAATTCATATTTTTCATCTTTTATTCCATATTATCATCCATGGAGTTTGTATGTTGAGTTGTTGGTAAATTGGGTTACGGTAGGACTAGTTTGAGCCCTTTTGATGCAAAATTTTGAGAAATTGTTGGAATTTATTAAAACTGAATTTAATTTGTATTTATTACTATAAAATAGTATTTCTAAAATTATTTTTTATAATTTTATCATTCCAAATCTGAAATTTAAAAATAAGGCCAATATACTAGATTTTCGGATAGGTTGCTGACATATAATAGCTAGAATTTAGGGGCTGAATTAATAATTAAATATGAGATTATTTTCTAAGATATAATCATTATTAATTATAGTTTTATATGTTATTTCATTGATATGTGTCATATCAGTAGTTTGGTAATGTTCCGGACAAGTTTCAGGTAACACTAGTTGACAAAGAGTCAACATAACCATGAATTTTTTCTAAAAATTCTAAATTAGTTCGAAGGTAAATTTTATATAAATTATGCATAAATCATTATTTTTATGATTTTAGATTATTTATATATATGCCCTTGAAGTACAGACTTAAAAATAAATTTTGGAAGTCGGAAAACATAAAACTAGGCCCCGGTATCTCATGGAAACATGAGTGTTATTATGTCATCTAACGGTTCCATGGGATATTTAGACTTAGTTATATATGGTTAATAATAATAAATTTAATAATTAAGTTGTATTAAAAGTTTTTTGATTAAATACTTAAAGTAGTTAACTAATTGTTTAGGTTCATTAGATTCCGGAGGCAATTGACAAGGGAGTATCGTTACATCTACACATTGTGAATTCAGGCAACTGTATCTTGCTATTATTTTCAGTATTCTTGTCATATTATTGTATTTTATTTTTCTTGCTATTTGTGTTGGACCTTAGTTGGTATGTCAATACGTGCTTCCGATTGATATTTGGGTGCATTCAACTGTTAAGTTGTCTAGTATTGATATCTAGAGCCTTCATGTGATTCTCTAGATATTATTTTCATGACGGCATGTAGGATTACAACATGTGATTTGATATATATGCTTAGATTGTCTACCACTTTTTCTAAATAGGGGTAATTGTATCATTTCATATTATATAATATTATGCCTAATTATTTATTTTTATTGTGTTAGTTATTGTGGTTAGTGGCTAGCCTATTTGTTAGACTTGTGTTAGTAAACCAATTAGACTCGACACTACATTAGAGATCAACAATTAGTATGACATGACTTATGGACCAACTCATTAGACTAGGCCCAATTATACCCATTTAGTCATGTCATTTAATAAAATAGAGACTAGACTATTTACCAAAATAGGATTAGAGCCTTTCATGCATTAATTAGCTCACATGACAAGCTTTAGAGGGCATATTAGATAATTTAGATTGGCATGAACCAACCCCAATGGTCGGACACATATAGAGGGCTCTTCCAATCTCTCTCTCTCTCTCTCTCTCTCTCTCTCTCTCTCTCTCTTCATTCATTTGTACAATTCTTTCAAATTTGGTGTTCTTTCCTAAATTGATCCATCTCTGCATCATTTTCTCTCAAATTTCACTCAAATCCTCTTCCATTACTCTCATTATCATCAGTTGAAGAAGTCTAGGAGCTTGGAGACTAGGAGCACTAGAAGATGAGTCCATTTGCTAGTAGCTTCGTGTCCAGATCATGTCCATTTGGCTTTTTATTGGGAATCCATCTCCTAATAGCTATACATCTCATTTTTCTCTCTAATTAGACTCTAATTGTTCAATTTGACCCTTAGGAATTCACTCATGGACTAGGACTACCAATAGAAAGAAGACTCTAATGACTATCTATGTAAAAGTTATATGGAGTTTTGTGCCAACTTTAGGAAATTCTGAGATTGGTGCATCAAGTGTTTATTATTTGGTTATCTAGATCTAATTAGATTAGAATTGCTTGTATGTATCTAAATTCGTTTCTATAATTGGATACGAGTAGGCCGTATCATGATACGGTAGGATACTGAGTAATTTTTAGGGATTTTCCCTCCTACACTTGTGTCACACATATCCAATTGCACATGACACTTGACACTAGCCTTATATTGCTCTAATTATGTTCTAATATGTATTTTAGACTTGCTCATGTGATTTGGTAGGATTTAGATAAGATTTGGTATAGGTAAATCGGATGTATCACAAGCGTACCGTAGATTAGTGCGATACGCGGGTAATGCACACCAAGTGTTTGTATTTGTGTGTGTGTGTAGGCCCAAACATATCCAAGTGAGTGTGTACCTATACATATTGATGTGTTGTGTGTGTGTGTGTGTGTGTGTGTGTGTGTGTGTGTGTGTGTGTGTGTGTGTGTGTGTGTGTGTGTGTGTGTTTCTATATATTAGATATGTATATATGTATGCATATGTATGATTGTGTGTATGTGGGTATAAATGAGTGTATGTGTGTTAGAGAGCGAAGAGAAGAGAAGTAGTAGCAGTAGCATTTGCTACTCTTCCTGCAATAGCAGGATATAATGTAGCAGCAATGTGTACTGCTGTGGCTTAAAGAGTGTGGAAAGGGGGAGATCAGTGTAGAGCAGTAGCAGAAATGCACTGCTTGTAGGTAGCAAAATAAGGGGGCTTTAGCTTGGCAGTAGTGAGGGGAAGCCTGTGCAGGAATTTAAAGCAACAATAGCAATAGTAGCTGCATCAATGTAGCAGTTAGCAAAGGTTGGGGCCAGATCAGAACATGTAATAGCAGTAGCCTGCAGTAGGCTTTGCTGCATATGGTAGTTGTAAAAGAAGTAAAAGAGGGTGTGTAGTAGCAGTTAGGCAGTAAAATAATGTAAATAGTATGAGGTAGCAGTAGTTACAGCAGTAGTAGATAAAAGGGGATTAGAAAGAGGCAGCAGTGAATGAATAGGGAGATCTAATGCAGAACAGTAGCAGGTTTTGGGGTAAGGTTATCCAGATGAGGACTAGTAGTAGTAGCTTAACCATAGCAGCAGTAATACTTAGTAGCAGTGGCATAGGATAGTAGGTGCAGTAGCACCTCTAGGCAACAGGGGTTTGAGTATTTTTGTGTGTGCGTGAGTTCAGCAAGGGTTGAGTTAGGATAATGTGTATAGGTATTTAGTTTAGGAATTTGGGTATCTTGGTAAACCATGATATATATATATATATATATATATATATATATATATATATATATATATATATATATATATATATATATATATATATATATATATATATAGAGAGAGAGAGAGAGAGAGAGAGAGAGAGAGAGGTAATTGGCATATAAGATTAGGTATATGTATATGTTAGATAAACATATAGGCATAGGAAATTGGGTACACATGTAGGTATTGTGGCTAGTATCATTAGGCATAGGTAATGGGATTACCTATGTGATATGTGATAGGGTATTGGAATATTGGGGAAATAGGCTAAGGTATTGTATCATAGATGGTATATATGTATAAAATAGGTAGATATATAGAGTATGGCCTAGTATAAATTAGAATACCTTGGTATGGCAAGATATGGACCTAAAAACCTAGGTATGACCTAATTTAACCTAGTTTAGCAAGGTATTGACCTAGTTGACCTAGTTTGAGTTAGAAATGACTTGGAGAACTAGTATTAAGCTAGTATAAGATGTTTATGATTTCAAAACACTAATTGATATTGATATTCCATATTTAGGTTTTTAAGGCACTGTTTTGGATACTGTTGATACTTTACACCAGATTTCAGACGAGTACATTATCTGATAATTTTTCGTTTATGATATCTTCTATGTTTCATGTATTTAGTGTAGATATTCTTAATCTCTTGAAAACATTGGTTACATGGATTGGTATTTCTGGATCCCTTCATGAGATGTTACTCCTTGTATGTCTTGGTGTACCATGTGCAAGTCTTATTGTTGTTCTTGTGCATTGTATAGACACTGATTCCTGAGAAGATTGTCTACCTTTCTAGAGAATATCGTATCGTAATGTACCATGGTTGGATCTACTGTACCAGTCGCAGATGGAGAGTAGTAGTGTAGATATATGATTATACCCTCCATGTGCAAGTCGTTGTTCCCTGTAGGTATTAATCATATATCGCACGTATGATTAACCAGGCCATAAATTTCTATGCAAGTTCCTAAGCCGATCACATGTTGAAACTAGTGCTCACTCATGTAGATATATATTTTCTGATTATTGTACATGATGTCTCATGCTTTTATGTTATTTACAGTTTTTTATATTTTGCTACATTCATGTACATGTTACATTATCTTATATATTCTCTCTATTTATTATCACATAGTCTTTATCATTTATGAGAACTGTTATTAGAGGTGTACTTCACTCCAATCCTAACTGGATATATTTTTCCAGATGATTTAGATGATAGATATCCTACTAGCTACAGTCCACATGATGTAGTAGGAGTAGACCAGGAGATACTGATTCAGGAGGGATTAGTTCCAGTTGAGGAGGCTCTAGTAGCGACTCAGTTAGACTAGATTTTAGTACTGGATTTGTCTCCATCTCTCTGACTCTTGGCATATTATTATTTTGGAGGCTTATGTTATGTAACTCTTAGACTCTGATTCTGGACTTGTATTATGTTTATGTTAGACTTATCCTGGATATTCTTATCATGTCTTTATATCTTTATCATGTTATTTATCTTCCTTATAGTCATTGTAATTGAGTATAAATATTATCATGATATATCCTCCTTTTGAAGTTGAGATGTCTTTAACAGGTTATGATACATATTGTTAGATTCTGTAGTAGCAGCGTTCTACCACCGATGTTACGACGTAGGCTGGGCATTGTCTTGCACTTGTGCCCTTACATCGAGTGCGGGTCGTGACACATTTTTAATGGTAGCTCATGCAGGTCAAGTGTCACAATTAGTATGATATTGTAGTGGTACTCAACTTAGATTGCTATTACGAGCCTGTTATATGATAGGATATAGACTATAGGCTAAGGGATACTCAATCACAATTAGAAAAAACTCTTAATCTATTGTTTCAATGCAACTATCCTTTCTTTGATATTTGATACTTTGAACTATAACTGTCCTTCTTTGAATATATTATATCTTGTGCCATATTGAATTTTTTTCTTTCGATCCTTCTTCAGGATGCCGCCTAATACGAGGTCCTAGCATTCAGGACCAGCAGCCTCTGAGAGATCTGTGACGTCCCACGGGCCGGCTCCAGTCACTTCTCCAGGGATTAGAGTATCAGCTTCCTTCGAGGGTGCTTCTCCTCCAGTATCGAGGACCATTCCCGAGATTGTTGTGGGTGTTCCTCCTCTCCAATGCAACAGACTGCTCTTCCAGGGGATTTTCCTCCTCGACCTCTAGTGCCTACTGATACGGCACAAATGTTTGCCCTATTCAGAGAGATGCCAGAGGCAGAGGGTTGAATTTAAGGTGCACCAGAAGCAGATGGACATGATGTGACAGGGCATGAAGAGCACCCATCAGTTCGTTCTAGCTGTAGTAGAGCGGAGAGTTTCGTCCCAGCAGCAGGTTGCCCAGCTTAGACCGGGTAACATCCAGGACTTCAAGAAGCTGGGCCTCGAGACTTCAGGGGAACATTGGGCATCATTTATGCATATGACTGTCTCGAGGATATTGAGCGACTTATGAGGGTGTCCCTTCTTGCTGAGGACTTGAGAGTTGAGGCAGTAGGGCTTCAGTTACTGGATATTGCTCGCACCTAGTTTAGTAATGAGCCACTTCTTGTTGGAGAGGTTTAGAACTGGGAGGTATTCAGGGACCTCTTTAAGAAGAAGTTCTTCTCTCCTACTGATCGATTGGACTTGGCCAGGTAGTTTTAGAACCTATAACAGGGAGGTATGTTATTTGAGGAGTATGCCGTAGAGTTTGATAGGCTGAGCCGTTATGCGAAGTACATGGTAGGGGACCCAGAGATCAGAACGAGTCGCTTCCGGGAGGGTCTGAACTAGGAAGTGACGATCCTTATTCTATCTCTCTATGAGACTTATGTAGAGATCCTTGTGGAGGCACACAAGGTACAGCGGGAGTAGGGCTTAAAGCCCAAGAAAGATCATGACTTCTTTGCGAGAGCCACAAGTAGTACGGGGCCTACTAAGCGTCCCCGACTCCAGCATAGATAAAATCCAATCGCCACAGTAGTAGTTTTAGGCTCCAGCTAGGACACCAGTTCAGCAGATGCCACAACAGCAGCAGAGACCGGTGTAGCATCCTCCTTCTTGCTACTATTGCAAGAAGCACGGCCACCTCTAAGAAGTTTGCATGAAGCGGCTGGGAGTGTGCTTATATTACGATGTCGATTGTCCTTCGAGCCCTTGTCGTGCTGTTCAAGGAGCAAATGCATCTTAGAGAGCACCGTCAAGGCCAACTGCGATACCGTCGAGGGGACCACAACTCCAGACCCAGCAGCAGCAGTTTACTCAGCACCAGCAGTAGAGGGGTGCAGAGGGCAGGCTATATAAACCCCTAAAAAATTTAAATGAATATTTTGGCTTAATTAGTATATTTGTGTTTTTTTTGAAAACTTATTTTGAAATAGGCAACCCTATTTAAAACGTTAATCAAATATGAAATAGATAAGTGGTAGTTAAAATTTTGTGTTCGAGGGCACCGGGACATCATTCCTAAAAATATGACAAAGTAATGATAAGTCATGACTCGATCCTACACTCCAGGATTATAGAATATTCCAAATTTATAATATGCCGGTGACTAGAACTCAAAGGGTTGTTTTGGAGTCATTAGAACCCCTTCCACTTAAAAAAGTGGTAATATCGTCAAACCGTAGAAATTAATGTGAGTAGCCATAACGTTGATTTAAACCCACTCTAGAAAATAGTTTATTTAGCCTTGTACGTCATGTATTTTCTCATAATTTCTTGAATTTATCGAATGATCCTTTAGTAATAAATATAATTTATTATAGTTATTTAATAATTAAATTAATAAATAAAATAAATAACTTAAAAGCAATTAACCAATTTCGTTATTTAATAATGGATTATGGAATGAAAGAAAAGTATAATAATAACAAAGATCTGGTTAATAATATAGTAATAAAAAAGTATTCATTTCCATTATAATGATTAGTAATTATTTTATAAATGATTAGTTAATGATTTCATTAAATACTACTGGTGATTTATAAATAATGATTGGATGGTTGTTTAATAAATACTTATTAACATATTATTCTTCTTATCCGGTTCTCTTCTCCAGAGAAGTAAAATGGAGGTGGGTCCACCACTATATTTTTATATTAAATTCGTCTAAGAGCATCTCCAACCCTATTGTCTTGTTAAGTATTGTGAGTCTTAGGTGGCTCCTATGTGGCATGAGCCACAAGACAATATTTTGTTTATGTGGCAAAACTATATCTCAAAAGACAATGAGATAGAAAAACTCTCTCCAATGCAAAAGTTTTGAGGAGACAATAAAAAGTATATTTTTTTCAACTTCCAAGACAACTCCTCCACTTCTTCAACTTTTTTATAAATATTTCTATTCATAATTGATGATGTGGAGACAAAGTCATTGTGAAGTGCGTTGTCTAGATCTAGACAACCAACTTCACACACTCCTTGCCATGTCAACTTCATGTTTTATTCAACATTTGCATTGGAGAAGAATTTTTGGAATGAAAGTTTGTTATTCCTATGTGGCAACCATTTTTTCTAAACTCACAATAGGGTTGGAGATGCTCTAAATCTTTTCTTTGGAAAGAAAAGATACGTGGGTCCCACCTTTTGTTGTATTTATATGTACATAATAATTCCCAAAATCGAGCTCCTTATTTGGCGGGTCCTGTATGGAGGGCTATATATATATATATATATATATATATATATATATATATATATATATATATATATATATATATATATATATATATTTTTATATATATATATATATATATATATATATATATATATATATATTAAGTCAGCATCTAACCCAAACTTCAAGCAGCCGCCCCTCAACCCTATTTCCTCCCTGTCGTGTCCCCTGTGCGCTGCTGCGTGTCCTGACATGTCTAACATCTTCCCGACCTCCGTTTCTGACGAAACCACCACCATTGTGTCCCCTACTTCCTCTTCTTCCATATTAAATTATTTTCACTCCTCCAATTTGCTCCGATGCCGAGTTATTGTTCGATGTGTCCAGCTTCTCCAGGACACAAAGTGGGTTTTGATGTCTAAAACTTTGGAGACTCGTCACGCAAGATCCAACGGTTGATTTGACGATCGGGCTGCACCATTGCACTCGTGGTGTGCTTTTCTTCGATCATGGTTAGTTTGGTGCAACCACAATGTTGTTTGATGGGTCAAATCGACACATGTTAGCATAATATGTCCTGGTTTTGTCTAGTAATCCAATCAACTTCTAGGGGCCGTAACATCGTGCCAGAATCTTCAATTCTCGATCCTTTTCAGACATGCCTTTCCTTATGTCTTAAATTTAATATATGCGGTTGGATTGACCAGATTCTGACCGTATAGTGTGTGACACGTTTGTCATTACCTGCTATCCAGAATTAAAGATTTGGGCTTTCTGGAAGATCCAACCGTTGGATCTTTGATTCGTCAATTGCATTGCGACCGTAGTTACTTTTTACCCTAGAATATGACGTTTCATAGGAGAATAATACCACGTATGGGTGAGGGTTAGTTGTTTGTTCAAACCCGAGAGTCCACACAGGAGGAGGGTTTGGTTATTCGTTGACTTTTTGCCATATGTTCACGTAGGAACTTGGCAGCTACTACCTATTTTCTCTCTAGCAGTTCATTTATGTGTAGTTGTTCATGCATGTTTCATTGTTGCTCAGTCATTTTCTGTTTCTATCCTCGTTTTATTTATGCATGTTATACTTTTAGATAGGCATGTATACTATGTATCTTGCTACGTCCCTCTGAGGACCTGGCGATCTTCCTAGGTTATTGCTAGTTTTCGTTCAGGTTATTGCTGAGATCTGACATAGGCATA
Organism: Iris pallida; assembly: GCA_029216955.1. NCBI lineage: Eukaryota > Viridiplantae > Streptophyta > Magnoliopsida > Asparagales > Iridaceae > Iris > Iris pallida. Next base: position 22,204,813 of record JANAVB010029620.1, read on the forward strand.
TTGGGAGCTACATCTTCGGGATCTTCAGGTATCATTAGTGGATGCCTTATTATCTATTCTTCCTTAGTTATTTCTTTTTATAGTTTATAGTATAGTTAGTATTGTGGATAATATTGTGATTACATGGACACCTATTCTGATTAAGATAGCTTATACATATTTGAGTCAGACTAAAGTCTGGTTAAATACATAGTTGGCATGCTTATGTATCCTGGTCCTATATATTTTGTGACTGGAGGTGACATATTTTTGTGGTGGCCCACACAGGTCAAATCTTTGCAAAGTGTGCGAAGTCGTGGTAGTACATAAGATAGTTGTGCTACTACAAGCCTGCAACTAATTAATAATACATCTATAACTAGGATCATAGGCTTCCCTAGGGCTTTTCAGCACGAATGCTTTCGTGTTATCGTCTTTCTTGACATGATTGCTTTTGTGGTCCTCCTTTCAAAAGATTTGACTAAACCTTTGCCTGTTTACTTCTTGAGATGTTGTTCTCATTGCATTCACTAAGTTGTTGGAAAATGCCTGATGGATTGGTCCCAGGAAAAATTTAAGCAATTATATTTATCTATTACGGAATCGAAAGTTTTTGCAACAAGAGAAATACTTACGAGGTAGGACTTCAGATAACGACATCATGGTTACATATATTTCTCATAATTCTACTTGAACCACATCATATACATTTTGATTGACCTCTTCTCCTGTGTTTCACTAAAAAGTTAATTTCAAAATATTTCATGGATTTAGCCAAGATAAGCTCAAGAACCTGTATTATCTGGCGTGGCAGATGTGCACTGCAGTCATCCGTCGCATTATAGAACAAGAAAGCTATTTGTAGCAAGATGTACACTAGCATGGTAGTAAATTCACATAACATAATCATGGAGGTATATGGTTCTCGAGTTTTACCTAGACTACATCATATGCATCTCATTTGATCTCATACCATACTTGGAAAATATTTTGACAATCCTTCCTGCTTTGCTTGACCCTACTGTTGTTTGAAATTGGTAAGGTTTGTTTGACCCAGCCTTAGGCTCTTGTTACATTTCTACTTCCTAAATGACTAACTAGACAAACCTTCTAGTTGTATTATGGAGTATAATTAAACTAGGTGAGTTGTAGGGTAGCCATAAACATGTGAGTTCCTTAGAGATAGATTTTAAGGAGCTTATAAGTCGAGTATTAGTGCCTGGATATTTTTCATGTAGAGCCTATTATGAGTGATTGTTACAAGTTGACTAGAGTTTCAGTAATAACGATATAGATTCATAATACTATACTTATAATAGAATGTTACGACAGTAGCTATTCAGTTGCGAATGGAGAAAATTGGGTAGTCAGACCATATAGATAGGTTGTTAGTTATGATTGTTGTATGGCTTAACGATATAGAACTAAGGGTATAGTTCTTGAGTCTAGATTATGTATGCTTGATTGTTTGGTTCTCAGTACCACCTCTCGTCCAATTATACTCGACCAAACTATTCTCTTCTGTCTTATTGAGGACAACCTACATATATGAGAAGTGTATATTAGTAATGATTTTTCTTATAGAATTGTTGACCTAATAGCACCATGATAGTACTTAGGCTTCTTAGAGAATCTATGACTACGGTAAGAAGTGTCTAACACCCTTTATATTTCCTTGGAGATAGACCCTCTCATGAATTTTGTAATAGGATCATGACTACACTTTTTCACTGCCAACTTGATTCCTATAAGTTAGGTAGTATACTGAGAAAAGTATATTCTAGTCTTAGAATGTGACGTCAATTAGAACCCATTGGTAACTGTGACCTACATCCTTTCGAGAAAACTCGGTACGACTAGTTGTAGTTTATTACTTCTGTAGTGAACTCTTTTATCCCTTTTGTCCTAAGCTTATTTTTAATTTCGAGGACGAAATTTTTATAAGTTGGGTAGAATGTAACCCCCAAAAATTTTAAATTAATATTTTGGCTTAATTAGTATATTTGTGATTTTTTTAAAAACTTATTTTGAAATAGGAAATCCTAATTAAAACGTTAATCAAATTCGAAATAGATAAATGGTAGTCAAAATTTTGTGTTCGAGGGCACCGGGACGTTGTTCCTAAAAATATGACAAAGTAATGATAAGTCAAGACTCGAACCCAACACTCCAGGATTATAGAATAACCCAAATTTATAATATGCCGATGACTAGAACTCATAGGGTTGTTTTGGAGTCATTAGAACCCGTCCACTTAAAAAGTGGTAATAACGTTAAACCGTAGAAATTACTGTGAGTAGCCATAACGTTGATTTAAACCCAAACTCTAGAAAATATTTTATTTAGCCTTAAGGTACGTCATGTATTTTCTCATAATTTCTTCAATTTGGGATAATTTTTTAGTCATAACTATAATTTATTATAGTTATTTAGTAATTAAATTAATTAATAAAACAAATAAGTTAAAAGCAATTAATCAATTCGTTATTTAATAATGGATTTTTGAATATAATAATAACAAAGATCCGGTTAATAATATACTAATAATAAAGGTATTCATTTCCATTCTTAAATAATGATTAGTAATCATTTTATAAATGATTAGTTAATGATTTCATTAAATACTACTGGTGGCGTATAAAGTAATGATTGGATGGTTGTTTAATAAATACTTATTAATATATTATTCTTCCTATCTGGTTCTCTTCTCCAGAGAAGTAAAATAGAGGTGGGTCCACCATTATATTTTTAAATTAAATTCGTTTATGTCTTTTCTTTGAAAGAAAAGAGACGTGGGTCCCGCCTTTTATTGTATTTATATGTAGGGGTGAGCAAATATCGATCGATATCGAAAAACCGACCGAATACCGATTAAAAATATTCTGAAAAATCGAACCGAAATTATGTACCGATACCGAATTGCCGAACCGACTAAATTACGGTATAATGGTAATGGTAACGGTTTGAGTGTAATACCATACCGAAAATACCGAACCGATTCACACACACACACATATTTTTTAATGTTGTTCATGATTAATTTTACACTACTCATTTTTATTTTTATCTTTGTTTTAGTTGGTTTTCTAGAACTTGGAATAGATTTTAGTGGACTTGAATTTATGTTAAGAATACTAAGAATTAAGTTTTGATCTTTTGAGCTTATGTTTTTGTATTCTCATAGAATTTTGAAGTAAATTTTGGTTACTTAAACTTATACTAAAGATTAAACTTAGTGACCGCGTTTAATATTTTTAAGCTCATATTTAGGTGTTTGCGACTTGTTATATATTGTTCTAATAATTTTGATTAATTGTTTGGTTGGTAGAGGCTTAGCTTTAAAATTAATGCTTCCAAAAAAGTAAAAAAATATATATTATAGGTTAAAATGTTCTACAATATTAAGTGTGTTAATTGATCAAATATTAATTGGTAAAATACCGATACCGAACAAAAATCGACCGAATACCGATTTAACCGAAACCGAAAAAACCGATTCTAAATGGTACGATATTGGTATTAATTTTTCAAATACCGATTTAAAAAAATACCGAAAAAATCGACCAAATACCGACCGATTATACCGACGCTCACCCCTATTTATATGCACATAATAATTCCCAAAATCGAGCTCTTTATTCGACGGGTCCTGTACGGAGGGCAGCTACATATATATTCAGTCAGCATCTAACCCAAACTTCAAGCAGCCGCCCTCAACTCTATTTCCTCCATGTCTTGTCCCCTACGCGTTGTGCATGTCCTGACGTGTCCAACACCTTCTCAGCCTCTGTTTTTTGACAAAACCTCTACCATTGTGTCCCCCACTTCCTCCTTTTCCATCTAAAATTATTTTCACTCCTCCAAGTTGCTCCGATGCCGAGTTATTGCCCGATGTGTCCAGCTCCTCCAGGACACAAAGTGCATTTTGATGTCTAAAACTTTGGAGACTCGCCACACAAGATCCAACGGTTGATTTGACGATCGGGCTTCACCATTGCATTCGTGGTGTATTTTTCTTCGATCATGGTTAGTTTGGTACAACCACAACGTCGTTTGGTGGGTCAAATCAAAACATGTTAGCACAACGTGTCCTGGTTGTGCCTTGCAACCCAATCAACTTCTAGGGGCCTTAACATCGTGCCAGAATCTCCGATTCTCGATCCTTTTCAAGTACACCTTTCCTTATGTTTTAAATTTAATATGTGCGATTGGATCGATCAGATTCCGAACGTATAAACGCGACATGTCTGTCATTACCTGCTATCCAGAATTAAAGATTTGGACTTTCTAGAAGATCCAGCCCTTGGATCTTCGATCCGTCAATTGCATTAAGATCGTAGTTACTTTTTACCCTAGAATATGAAGTTTCATAGGAGAATAATACCATTTGATAGATCAAACCACTCCTACTTCATTTTTGTAATAAGTTTGTATCTTATTCGTATTTCAAAATTCGTGTAACAAAATTCAGGTCTGTCAATTCCAGTGATCTCGTATCGCTGAAATTGACAAAGTGGCCGTACAGATTATCAAAATAAGATCGTTAACCTTGCGGCTGACCATCTTGTCATGATTTGCGTGTCATAGGCTTCGGTACACGAATTATGAGATACAAACTTGATATTTAAACCTAGAATTTGTAATTCATATTATTAACGGATAAATAATAATTATAGCGACTAGAGTAACCTAAGGTATAATTAATAAGTCGCTTAGGTAATATACGACTTAGAACAACCCCAGTCGCTAGGAAAGAATTGATAGTCATATTTGTATTTAGTGAATAATACATATTTGTTTGTGATTTGGGGTTGATAGATATTGCATGGAGTATGGTTGTCACGCCCCAGAACCAGAATACTGGCAAGTGGGGACGGACATGGCCAGCTACGTAATACCAAAGTATGCCAGTACATTGAAATCACGTATAAGCTGTCAAGACATGGGGGTTACTCTACAAGCCATCAGTCAATCCTAGGTTTAACAATCCTAGGTATCTCAATCACAGGCAATTATACAAAGAGCAAGAAGTATGATCATCAGACATACAATAGTAGGGCGTCCCGAACCACATGTACATGGATGATCATGAAGCTAGTAATACGAATAGAGAACTAGCGAGAGTATCAGTCGTACATGATAAGCACTAGCTGCAGTCTAGATATACATATCATGCTTAGGCCCGTAGGCTAAATGTCAAGGAAATACTAAAACACGAGCTAAACACGTGCTCGGGGCTAAACGCCAAAATAGAATAATTTACATAACAAAATAAGAAACCCACTCGGGTACCCTGGTGCTCTGGCTGGTCACCATCGAGTTACTACTAAAATAATCCATTTTAGCGACGTCAGAAGACGTCGCTAAATAAGGAAAATACGTCGCTAAAATCTATTTGCGACGTATTTAGCGACGAAACTTTGACGTCGCTTATAGGCAAGTCGCAGATGACACTTTAGTCGCAAAACGTCGCTAATTGCGACGCTACGTCCAATATCGCTATATGTCGCAAATTTGGCGACAGATAGCGACGTAACTTTACGTCGCCAAATTTGCGACGTAAAGCGACCACTTTGCGACGCTGTAAACTTTATATATGATGACATGTCATGGCAGCCACGTGGACAATTTAGCGACGCCTAGCGACATCGTTAGCGACGTACGCCCTCAGCCCACGTCAGCAGTTTTGCGACGTCTAGCGACGTTACGTCACTATTTAGCGACGTATAGCGACGTCTACCTTCCGTCGCTGTACGTCGCAGAACGTCGCTATACGTCGTAGATATTATAAAAAAAAATTTAAAAAATATAATTGGTATTTTTGTTATGCTGTGTGTCTGTGTTTACAGTGTGTGTGAAGTGCAGTGTTCGAACACTGCATTTTACATTCACTGTAAACACAGACAGACGGCATCACAAAAATACACATTATATTTTTTTAAAATTTCGGCAACACCTCCTTTGTATATCAGATCATCGCTTATAACCCAGCGTAGGTATATTTGTCATCCCCATCGCAGATATCACAAAGTAAATATCACAATAAAAATAGGAGGCAGTACAAAGTAAATATCACAGATACACATCCTCACAAACATCCAATAGAGTCAAATAAAAATGGGAGATGATAAAAAGTCTCCCACCAAGTGTACAAACAAAAGTGTACCAATAAACAATTTGCCCATAGGGCCAATACATACAAGTCATAAAAAAATCAATAAAATCACTACGGACCCCTGTCGCGCAACTAGGATAGAATGTAGTCATACTGCTCCTGGGTGAGCTGCACCGTAGGGGCAGTAGGAGGCAGTGCAATATCTGGAGTCGGCGCCGGAGGTAGTACAGTGTCTGGAGTCGACGCCGTCGATGGACCGGGAGGACGTATCTGCTCCAGCTCTCACAGTCGCTCACCATACACAGCAAGGGTACTCACCACCCTCTGAGTACTCGCCTCAAGCGAAGCCGAAACCTGAGTGAGTGAGGTAGACATGCTCCTCTGCGATCCCTCAAGCTCGACCTGTCTAAGCTCTGTGCGCTGCATAGACTCGGTGAGCGTGTGCAAGCTGGCAGCTGTAGCCTGATGCAGACTCATCAGCTCCTGTATACTGCGCTCGACCGCATCAAATCGTCCGGTGACGATCGACGGGTCGGATCGTCGCTCGACCGCATCAAAAATCTGCTGCTGCAACTCGCGGCGCAGCTCCTCGATCTGACGACGAATATCCTCAGCTCGTGACGACGCCTGCGAAGCCGGAGACTGCGCACTGACAGTGGGGGCCCGGGATGACTCCGAAGCCAAATACACGACGTAGGATCCCGTACCGTAGTACGTACCCTTCTGAAGACCGCCAACGGCGGTCATCCAGAGCTCATCCTACGATGGAGCTGTAGGTGGCTAGGAGGAACTACCAGTCCCTCCTTCTGCTGGCACACTAGCAGTAGCAGCCGCCTCCTGCTGTAGCCGAACAAACTCGGCCTAGAACATGTTTGCTAACGTGTAAGTGTTTGCTAAAGTCTATATTGATATCTATTTTTATGTTTTCTAAGTTATAGTAAATTAATATAAAGAATAGAACGTACATATGCCTGCGTCGCCCTCTCGTCAATGAACTTCCCAGCCCTCCGATGGGTGACCAGGAAGACGGTCACCATGTTCGGGTCCTCACCCTTTTTTATCTGTTAAAATATATTATCTATTATTAGTATTAAACATTCTATCAAACTATATATAAATTAATGTCCGTCATAGGAAACGTACCAGACGACGAAAATGCTCCATCATCGGAATGGAGCCACCACACCACTTACCGGCGCTCGATCGCGCCACCTTGGCCTTCTCAGACCGCTCCTGGTACTTGGGCTCGCTGAATCTAGCCTTCATCGCAGCCCACTGATCTGGCGTGATCCAACCATGGATCGGCTGTCTGGCGCGATCACGACGCTTTTGGTTGTCGATCGTATCACGGATGAGCTTGGCTGCGACGGCAGAAAATTGGCCCTCGATCCTCGCCACCCGGTGTGGTGGATAGAAATAGGTTCTCTACAAGAAGTAAAATACAAAAGTTGTATAATATACACAAATAATTATTAAAATTTAAAAATAAACAAATTTTTTACCTTGAAGTGGGCGAACCAAAAGGCCTTCCTATCTGCGGGAGCATCTGAGTAGTTAATCCAAGGCCCACCATAGTTCTGCCTCAGAAATACCCTCAGTTGTCTCTGTACTGCAGAAGGTCGATATCTGTACAATAATAATTTTTCATGAATATATATGTACATATAATCATTTGAGAAATATATATTAATTAATTAACTTACTTCATAGGCCCGTCCGTCCAAATCTTCATACGCGTCTCGCCCGGGGGAGCGCATGGAGGGTCGCTCTCACCTCCTGCCTGGGCAGGATCAGTCTGATCGCCGTCCTCCATATGCTCGACGTGGGCTCCCTCCATAGAGCCGTCGACAGGAGGAATGCTGGACGGGGGATCAGGGATACTGGACGCGGGATCAGAAAGGTTGGACGACGAGGGAGGAGTCGCCAACCTGCTGGAACTGCCCTGTCCCGGCAATGGACCGAGAACAAAACGGTACACTTACGTACTCGGAGATGAGGATGAGGGTACGGAACTGCCCTCTCCATCCCCAGGTCGAGGCTGACAGGACTGCCTAATGTAAAATCCTCCGCGTCGTCCTCCTGGTCTAGTCATACCTGATAATAACATATGACAATAAAACAAAAATACATATTTATATGATAGACATCACAGATTTTTGAAAAATATCATAGTCACAGATAAAAGTGTCAATAAAGTGTCACTGAAGTGTCACAGATTTATATGATAGAAGTGTCACTAAAGTGTCAAATATGATGATAAAATAAACGTACAGATTTAATCCTCTTCTGAAAATTCATCTAGTTCATTTAGCTCATCTACTTCTTTTTCTTCTTCTTCTTCTTCCTCCTCTACATCTTCACTTTCATCTGCATCTTCCTCTTCAGATAATTCTACTTCTTCTACACAATTAGATGTGTAATGAGGAACTTCCGTTGTGTCCACTTCTATAATATTTGTTACAAGAGGTAGTTCATCCTGTTGATAAGCTATATCGTTAACCTCAAAGGTATTTCAAGCTTTGGTCTTGCATACTGCCCACCAGTCTGACCTTGTTGTTCCCCGTTTTGGATAACTTGTGAAGTATACGAGCTGAGCCTGACTTAATAGGACAAATGGTTCATATGTTTGATATCGATGCCGATAGTTTATATCAACAAGACCGTGCTTGTCTACTTTCCAACCTTTACCTTCAATCGGATCGAACCAATCATACCTGAATAACACAATCTTAGCAGGCTCTATTCCATAACTATATGTCAGCTCCACGATCTCCCGTAGCACGCCATAGAAATCGTTGCCCGCATCAACATCTTTATAGTTCGAAGATCTGATACACAAACAGCTATTTTTGGTGGAGTCGAGATCCACAAAGTTGTCTCTGATCGGGCAAGTTGTTGACTTGAACCTAAACCAATTAACACAGTAGCTTGGCCATATTTTTGTAGCATAAATTGGTCCCTTGGCTAGCATTCTAATAGACTCATTCTCAAGTCTTGCGTATGGACGATCGACCTAAATACCACGAAAGAAGCAATTAAGCTCATTCTCAATCAAGTGCATATACAGAAAGGTAATTATAAAGTTCTGAAGTCTTACATATGCACTCAACCATGATGGAAAATAATGCCTTATTTCTTGTTCTAGTTCTTCTTCTATTATGTGTGGCCTACCTGACCTCACATCATCATTAAATATGCTGAAAACAACATCGTGCAATTAATGTAATAGTATAATAATCAATACTATTAAAATAATGTAGACGTATTATTTACTTACCCTTCCAGTTTTTCTACTTCCTTCTCGTCGCAGTTGAGTAATACATACACCTGAGCAGCCCTTAGCTCATCATCGTTCAGATATCTCTTCTTCATTTTACCCGATGGCTTTCCTGGAGCATTGAATACCTTTAGTATTGTATCATTACTTTTATGATCTCCGTCGTCATTTCTGGAAGCTCTCGTTCTATTAGTTGCAACATGAGGCTTGAAATACATCGAACAAAAGTTTGTAATCTCCTCGAGAACATAGGCTTCACAAATAGAACCCTCGACCCGTGCCTTATTTTTCTCCTTTCTTTTTAGGTGATTCAAATGTCGTTCGAACGGGTACATCCATCGATATTCGACGGGTCCACCAATACGTACCTCTTAGGATAGATGAATCGACAAATGCTCCATAGAGTCGAAGAATCCAGGAGGAAACACCCTCTCTAGCTTGTATAGTGTTACCGTAATGTCCTTCTCTTGCTTTTCTAGACGATCAACGAGCAATTTCTTAGAACAAAGATTCCTAAAGAATATGATAAGCTCCGTCAATGGATCCCAAACTGCCTGCGGTAAGAATTCCCGAAATGCAATCGGAATTAACCTCTCCATGAATACGTGGCAGTCGTGGCTCTTCATACCCGTCAATTTGTTTTCCTTCGGATCGACACATCTTCTCAGATTTGACACATATCCGTCTGGAAATTTTAGGCCCTGGATCTACCGACAAAGTCTCACTTTATCCTCCTTGTCCAACGAGAAAATTGACTTCGGCATGAACTGTTTTCCATTCAGCTGTATCAAATGCAACGCAGGGCGTTTGCATATTTCTTCTAAGTCCAACCTGGCCTTGGGATTGTCTTTCATTTTTCCCTTTACGTCCATCACAGTATTAATTATGTTATCAAACACATTCTTCTCAATATGTATGACATCAAGATTATGTCTGATCAGATTGGTACTCCAGTATGGCAGATCCCAGAATATGCTCCTCTTTGTCCAGTTATGATCTCTACCAAATCCATCGCACTTGTACCCAGTTGTAGGATTTTCGATAGCACTTGGAAAATCTTTAACCTCCTCCCATATCGTGGCTCCGCACCACCTTGGCGGTGGATCACCCTTCTCTAAAACGCCGGTACAGAATGCATTCCTGTTCCTTCTGAACGGATGATCTTTTGGCAGAAATTGTCGATGACAATCAAAGAAGCACGGTTTTCCTCCGTGTTTCAAGCGGAAAGCCTTACTACGGTCCATGCAATACGGACATGAGAGACGGTCATGAGTGCTCCATCCAGATAACATTCCATAGGTCGGAAAGTCGTTGATGGTCCACATAAGGGTTGCCTTCATCTGAAAATTCTGCTTCCTGGAAATATCGTACGTGTTAGCGCCTACTTCCCATAACTGATTCAACTCATCTATCAAATGTTGTAAGTACACGTTAATGTTCCTTGGGATTGTTCGGACCAGGAATTATAACGGTTAGAAACATGTACTGAGTCTTCATGCACATCCAAGGCGATAGGTTATACGGAGTGACAATCACAGGCCAGCACGAATACTGGGATCCCGAAAGACCAAAAGGAGTAAAACCGTCAGAAGATAGTCCCAACCTGACATTATGCGGATCTGAAGCAAAATCAGGATACACTCGATCAAAGTGCTTCCACGCTTCTCCATCGGATGGGTGATCCAACACTCCTTCAATCTGTTCTCGCATGTGCCAACTCATATTTTCGGCCGTCTCTTTCACCATAAATAATCTTTGTAACCGCGGCGTTAAAGACAAGTAGTGCATTGAATCGGTCGGTCTTCTTGCACCGGTAGACCTTCCTGTACTAGTTGTCTTATAGCGATCAGCACCACAAAATCTGTACACATCTTCGTCCTTGTCGTCTTTGTAGTATAGCATGCACCCATTGCGATAGGAATCGATTTTCTCGTATCCCATCCAGAGCGATCTCACCATCTTCTTAGACCGATAGAAGTCGTTAGACAACTTAGCACCCGCCGGCAAGATCTCTATAATCAACTCCAACACTCGGTTGTAGCATTCTTACGACATGTTAAAATCTGACTTAATGCTCAACAGTCTTGTAACCACCTCCAACGGTGAATGATCCTCACAACCAGGATACAATGGAGTCCTTGCATTCTCCAGCAACTCCATAAACTGTGCAGCATCGGCGTTCGGTGCCTCCTCAGGTACATCATGAACGAAACTAGGCCCCGCAGTGTCGAAAACTATGTTGATGCACCCGTCGTCGTATGCATGATTATCTGAAACAAAATTAGGTCCCGCATGCATATACGGCTCAACGTAAGGCTCCGGCTCTGATGCTAAAGAAACAAGTTCTCCGTGTGTGGTCTACTGATAGTAATTAGGCGTGAAACCCCTCGAGTACAAATGATATGTCACTTCCACTTCTGGATAATATTTCACGTTATGACATTTCACACACGGACACTTAATTTTGGTGCCGTCCATGTACTGAGGGAACGCCTTAGCAAACTGCAGGAACTGCTCTACTTCCGCTATGTATTCATCCCACATACCACACATATCATCAGGACGACGATTGTACATCCATGAACGATTTCGCAAGTAGTAATTCATATCCATTTGGAAATAATTCTGCAAAGATGGACGCACATTATCCAACAGGCACAAATATCCTATTTCTAGTCATTACCTACCAAGGTACTCTTTACCTTATCGCTATTGGTATCCCAATACCAATACCTTAAGTTGGTACCCTTTACCTTATCGCTATTGGTACCCTTTACCTTATTGCTATTGGTATCCAAATACCAATACCGCGGTAACATGGTTGGTACATTAAGGGTCTTTGACAAGATGATATATTGCGAAAAAATATATCCTTATATATAGTTCTCCTACGGATTTTCTTTAACATTACGTAGGAGAACTATAAGGATATATCTTTTCACAATATGTCACCTCCTCAAAGACCCTTAATGTGACAACCATGGTTTAAAGTATCGGCCGATACCGATTCGATACGGCCGATACCGATCCGATACGGCCGATACCGATACGGTTTGGCATGTTCCGATCCGATACCGACCGATACCAAATATTGACCGATACCGACATTGGGGGTCTTTGTTCTGGTCAATTCGGCAAAACCAATCGGTAAGGGTGACTACTATTTCATATAATTTCAAAACTACTAAGAAATAACGCTTAAATACTTAAAATTATGCCTAAATGTATAAAATATATGTTTCTAAATGTAAATAATTTATTAATAATTATTTGTTTTTCGATACCAAAGTCCGATACTCCGATACGATACCGCCGATACTACCGATATCGCCGATACCAATACTCACAGGAATAGTCCGATACCGATATTGTGAACCTTGGGTATTTATATATATAGGTATATATGTATGTATTGTGTGTGTGTGTGTCCTGTGTCCTGTGTCACATTATACTATCTAAACATATATCGAAAGAACAGATTTTAATAAAATTTTATCTAATATTAAACTATATTTAAACTTATATCCAAAGAACAAATTTTAATTAAAATTTATCTAATACTAGACTATATTTAAAATAACTACATTGTTATCTATATACATTATCGGGGCACACGCAATGCGTGTGCAATACGTTAAATTATATAATCGGACACATATTGGACAATACGAAGATCTAAATATCATGTGAAACATTATCACTAAATAACCCTAAAGTAAATTCCGTAGATGTTCCAAGCTTCACCAATTTCTGGTTTAGCCATAACAATGTCTAAATAATGAGACCATGACCTAAGAAGAGGGGACGTAAAATATATATAATGATTTTCTTGCATGTCCTAACCACACTCAAGCTCCATCATTGCGCATGTGATGTTCACACTAATCGTGTCATGTGTGTACGTGTCTCCCAAACCAAACTCGTGTCCAAATACTCGACACAATGTGTCCAAAAATAAACCAAACTCTTTGGGGACACGATGTGTATCCGTGTGTCTGTTTGTCCGTGTGTGTGTGTGTCCGTAGGAGAGGAGGAGGAAGGAGAGTAGTTAGGTTAGGGTTTACCTGAGGAAGAGGAGGAGGAGCTCGGATTGGGGGAGGAGGAGCTCGAGGAGGAGGAGCTCGAGGAGGAGGAGCTCGCCGGAGGGGGAGGGAGTCGCCGGGGGGGAGGGGGTCGCCGGGGGGGGAGGGCACTGACAGAGGGAGAGGGAGTCGCCGGGGGGTTGGGGGGAAATTAAAAGTTTCGTAAGTTTTCGAGTGAGAGTGAGGGGGAAAGAAGGCAGCGGCGTGCCCTAAGTAAAATAACTTAGCGACGTCACATGTTCACGTCGCTAAATGTCACAAAAATGGTGACATATACTTATAATTTGTCGCTGAACGTCGCTATTCAGCGACGTAGGAAACTCCTGTCGCAGAACTTCGCTAGGCAGCGACGTTAAGCGACGTGTTTATAAAGCTGTCGCTAATAGCGACATCATTTCTTGCCGTCGCTAAATTACGTCGCTATTAGATGATATTTTAGTAGTGAGTAGATGGTGCGAAAGATCCTCTGGGTTCTTCTATCAGATCTGGCCAATACAAAACTAGTGGGGTCAGACCCCCAATAGCAAGTACCACAAAGGAATCCAAACTTATGAACTAAAACTAGCAAATCATTAGCAATCAACAGGTAAGGAAAGCAATAAGTAAAGACGGATCGAGATTCGTGAACTACCAATGCACTCATCCCGAACATAGAAGGATAATAAGTAAAGCATCATTAGACATAATTAACATGTGACATAAAGTAATCTGGAGAATAAGTCAAATAAATGGAACTTGTGAACATATAGAGCAAAATGTGAACTGGGCAATAAACGAAGAGAGGACGAAGGTACTATTTCGAAAGCCAGATTACAACCCTTAAACTAAATAAGGACCGGGGTTGTAACCCTTCACCTGAACAAAACTTAGTCTCTGATCATTTATTGCTAAAGGTGACAATCATGCAACCAATCACTTCTGAAATAATTATGCAATCATTATTCTGGGAACAATCATAAATTAGAACAATCATGCACTGGATCTAGACAAGACTTAGACTTGTTTGGACTCCATCCAACATTCACGGCCAAGCAATGATTACGACTTGCTACTTTAACTAACTAGGGTTATCACAAGCCTAGTTACTAACAAGATGCAATGAGAATTCCAAGTCGGTTACCTGCCTATTACTACCTGAGTGATCCCAACAAAGAAAAGAAAAGATAGCATGATATAGCAGACACACTGTAGTAAGGTACATGTGTCCTAAGGAGGTGCCCCACTCGTCGGTGTGCTGGAAGTGTGCTCATATCGAAGGATAGCTACAAATCCCAAGTATATATATATATGAGGTCGGGACCAAAGGGGCAACAGATAACTAAAAAATTCTCCATGAACTATTTGATCAATCTAGTCATTAACCTAGCCAGATTCAGTATGAATCCCTGACCGTGGTACTCAGGGATCATGTCCTAGACATGATGCAATACAGAACATGTAGCTTGTACAAATACACTTAAGAGAAACACCCACGGTGTCCAAATCATTCATTACTTGTAAGCCAATAAAGCCGTCGTAACAGCATTTATGGTTTATGTCATGTTTACTTGTCAAGGGTGCACCACAACGGGTCACCATTATGTCATGGTACTTGTACTTTTTACTTGTTAGGGGTATGCCATGACGGGCCGCAATCATGGTTCATGTCATGTCATATTACTTGTCTGGAGGGTACCACGATGGGTCACTATCATGTTAAGAGTACTTGTTAGGGATGCGCCACGACGGGCCGCAATTATGTTAAGCAAAGAAGTGACATGTGACTCGAGTGCACCGCAACGGGTCACTATCGTATTAAGCAAAAAAGAAAGACATACATTATGAGTGCACCACAACGGATCACTATCATGTAAAGCAAAGGAAAGGCATAGATCATGAGTGTACCACAACGGGTCACTATCATGATTATCTTATCGTGTCATTCATTATCATGTTGGGTTCACTTATCATATCATGGTTATGATCATATAGCATATCATCATATAACCAGAAGAGACATATCCTGAGTGCACCCTAACGGGCCACCGTTTAAGAAAGAAAGCATGGCATAGAGCATGTAGTACAATAAGGCTGAAAAGAACATGGCACTTATATAGAGGAAGTACATATCATGGCAAAAGGAAAAAATGCCAAATCATTGTGTGCCCCAAGGCTATGCGCCTACGGGGTTCTATGCACCTACATGAAGGCCATATACATGCCAAGTCGTGCTAAGCCATGCCACGGCTTGCACAAGTCGTGTCGTGTCTCTATATTAGCAAAAACATAGAAAGCCGTGCCATGATCAAACAAAATCGTGCCAAGTGTACTACGACTTGCACAAGTCGTGCCATGTCAAGTCGTGCCATGCCTAGCCGTGGCACGCACGAGTCGTGTCGTTTCATGAAGACCAATCACGAGAAAATCGCATAAAATTACGAGTTTCAAAAGATACAATAAGCCAAAACATGTAAAACCAAAGCATGAGGGTCATGGGCTTCCATGTGCCCAAGTGAAGGACTATATGCACCCACATGGAAGCCCCTATGTGAAGAACAGATGGAAACTCTAGAGGGGGTGAATAGAGTTTATAACGATAATAACCAATTAAAAATTAAACTCTTTCACAAGCTGAAAGTAATCAGAGTAAATGCGAAAATAAATAAGGAGCAAGAAAGCATACGCAAACATAACCGATTTTTAATCTAGTTTCCCTCGTGGAGGACTAGTCCAGGCCTGAGAGCTCTAGCTCAGGATAAATCCACTATTTGTGAAATAGTAGTTACACCCCGTGCCTTTTCTTCAGAAGAGCACGTCAACTTCTTACAAAGATCGCAGTGGCGATGCTTGGATTTTTCCAATCGACTTCTTGAACTCTTGTATAAACTCCTGACTGAAAAGTACTGAGCACTTGAGGCTTAGGGAGCTTGTGGCTAGTAGATGAAGAAGGATATGGCTTGTATGGAGCTTTAGAGAGAAGAGAAGAGAAGATTGGATGATTAAAAATGAGATAATTCATGGCCTATTTATAGGATACCAGGTAGGCAGAATTCGGCCAGAATTCTGGTTGAAATTTTCAAAAAATTGGCCGTTGGACAACTTGCAACCAGCCAACCCTAAAACTTAGGGTGCTAATTTTTAGGAGGCATAGTTCGGTCCGAACTCTGTGTGGAGGTAGAGTTCGGCCCGAACTCTGTCTCCAGAGCACAGAATGGGTCATGGGTCCAATTGGCTTATTTGGATATGTATGGAGCTATTAGATTTTGGGTATGGGTATAGGCTAAGTCTCAGATGCTCAGCACAGCTCAGTTTACATAAGTCTAGACTCAATAAAATTATAAAAATACAAACTCAAAATAACTTGTATTGCAAATTCGAGCTGTCGTCTGACTTGTACTGGATGTAGTCTTCATGTGTCGTTTTGAATTATCACAAGTATCATGTAGTCAATTCTATCAATATTTGGTTGACTGTGATTTTGTGTCAGCACTATGTGCCCACATGAGGGATGTTATGCGCCCAAGCATGGGTGCCAACATGGCCAAGGCACTTGCATGGCCAAGTGCCAAGGAATGGAAAAGGTGCTTGTGCATTACGTGTGAATGCCATGTGCCATACATGGAAAATTGTGCCATGCCATACTGTACCAAGCCATGCCTTGTGCCATGACATGCCATGTCATGCCATTCCAAGTCGTATCGTTTCAAGTCGTGCCGCGAAAGTCGTACCGCGAAAGTCGTATTGCGAAAGTCGCATTGCGAATGTCGCACCGTGACTAGTCATGCCAAATCGTGCTAAGTCGTGCCAAACCATGCCACGGCTAGCACGGGCCAGGCTGTGTCGAGCCGTACCATGCCAGGTTATGGCACGCATGTGTCGAGTCGTGTCACAAGGACCAATCATGAGAAAATATCACAAAATCACAAGTCGTGGAGAGCAAAATGGCAAAAGACATAAAAATCCTCAAAAGGGGGCCCGTCCCCTACACTATGCGCCCAAAGGAGGGCAGTATGCGCCAACTGCCAGTGGCTATGCACCCAAGGCATGGGTGGAGGACCCCTTATGCGCCCACTAAAGAAGGTCTCCAACTTTTAAATCCAAGAAAATTGACTAAGGATCAAAAAGGTGAAGAAAGGTGCTGAAAATCATGTGTTCTATGCGCCCACATGAGGCTATGCGCCCACATGAAGGTTCTAGCGCCCACATGGTGGCTTATGTGCCCACATGAGGGGGAAGAACTGCTTTGGGTGCATAACAATGTCTATGCGCCCAAGCACTGCACTGTTTTTCTTCTCGAAAATTTTGAGAAGAAGAACTCGGCTTCCGAACTCTGTCAAATCTTCACCCGGTGTCCATTTTTGGACTTCCTTAGGTCGATTTGGGGTAGAACAAAATTCTCTATGACATGGAAGCCTCAAATCATGCAAAAGAAGAAGTTTAATAGATCAAAACTCCAAAAATCCGAAAATAATTTAATCCTAGACCTACAAAAATCCGAGCTCCAAATGGAGAAAATCCAAGTTCTAAACTATCTTAGAATCATATGTAGAGACTAATGGAATCATAAAAACAACATATTATTCATAAGTTTTGGCAAGGTGTACTTGCCTATGGTTTTCTCTTTGAAAAAGAAGAAAAGAAGAAGAAGAAAATAATGAATGGATGAGGAGAGAGAAATGAAGGGGGATTTATATATGGGGATGGTGGTAGGTAGCGGGTTAACATGTTGAACCAAAAATAACCAAGCCAAACCAAACCAAGTCCAAGCCAAGCCAAGTTGGACCAAACCAAATAAAACCAAGTCCAAGTTAAACCTAGTCATGATAATCCTACACTTCAAAAAATTCTAAAATATCACGAAAATCGAGAAATACGAAATACGGCTCACATAAATACATATCCGTATATAAATATCGATACAGTGAGATGGGGTCTCACATCTCTCCCGTCCTTAGAAAAATTCCGTCCTCGGAATTTCCTAAAGCTAGTCGAGCAAGATAACAAAAAACAAAAGCTCAAGAAAACACGATCATCTCAATAAAATGAAGCATGGCATATAAGTAAATGAAGGCAACTGTAATGTAATTAAATACGTAAGCAATAAGCAATCACAATCAAGAAGGGCTGGAAGCATATGAATAAATATGTCTCCTGATACAGTTGAGTAGGGACCAATGTCCTCGCTGGCCTAAGCTGACTCCAAAATGGATAAAGGTCAAGTCTCAAAGTAAGTCGGTACCAATGACTTAGTCTAAGACATGGCACTACCCAGGACGTATCTTCTTAGTCGATACCAATAAAGTTATCGCATGCCTCGACTACGAAGACAGAAGAGTTGGGGACGAGTTACTCGTCTTCACTCACCGAATAAATTAAGCCAGCCATTGTACTCCATACATGGATAGAATACAAGGTCGCCTGCAAGAACCCAAGATATATCGCCACTACCTGGCCTGCCACTGAAACACAAATCCCAAGAGAAGAACTGATGGAAGACCATGAAGATGGTACCTGAGACTCCCAAGGTATTACCCTCATACAGATACTAGGGCTACCCCTGGTACTGCGCACGCAACTGTGCTATGAGCTGTCTGATCCTCTGAGCTCGCGATGGTAGTGGGTACTGTGCCAATGGTTGAACATCTAGTATTGGCCCTAGCTGCTCGTCCACTACTAGAGGCGATGATGGGGGTGACTGAAAGGATGGTAGGGGTATATCTGGTATAGATGGTCTTCCTCGGGATGTCGGATATGGGCAAGTGCTAATTGAATGGTCCTCTGCTCCACAGCAGAAGCATCGCCTATTGGCCGTCCGACAATCTGATATGTGATACCCCAACTTGCCACAATAGGTACATGTAACTTATTCTGCTTGATACTGTTGCTGGTCTTACTGCCTCTGAGCCTGGGCCTGCCTATACCGCTGAGGCCTCTCCTAATGGAATGTACGGGATTGTGTCGATGAAGGCCTCTAAGCTCGCCTCTGCTGAACTGGCGTTGGTACCTGCTAGTTGGAAGGCTGGAAGGATGAAGATCCAGCTGAACTCCTCGGGGACAAATCCCTATCGTGTGGTCTGGGGATCCGCACGCTAAACACAGAAGGTTATTCCTCTGACAATTAAGGTGAGTGTGCCCTTCCCTTCCACAGAAGGAATATACGGTCAATAACTCCTGGTGCTGGTATGGACGTTGGTCTGTTGGTACTTGTGATGGACGTCAGGGTGAAAAGCCAGATACGGGTGAATGGTACCTCTTACGACCCTCAGTTCTGGATGCGGTCCTTCTAGCTCCATGCCCTTGCTCTCTTACTGCCTCTATAGTAGGTCGGGCTCGATATACGGATTGACTAGATGACTGGTACTGTTTGGCTCTAATATGTACTTCCTCTGGCTGTAAGTCCTCGGCTTGAAGTTCCTCGGGTATTCCTTGCATACTATGGTTTATTAACATTGGATACTCTACTGGAGAACGAGATCTTGTCGTTGTTGTGACTCTATTATTTCCTTGATGATCCCTATGAGTGCAAGTACATCAGACTGATCTGGAACTACCTTCGCTTGAACTGCTGGTTGTACGGGCTGAGCTGGCTGATCGGGATGGACTGGCACCTCTGTCCTCGAGTCAACTCTCGATTTTGTACCTGAATACTGAGACTGATCCTCCACAACTGGCCTAACAGAAGATTGCTAACCTGCCATCGGCAGAACCCAAACAAGGTAATCGGAAGGATTAGGAACAGTGCCCCTGAAAGTAAAAGGACACAAGGATCAAATCAAGGGAACAGAAGAGATCAACGATAAAGGCAGATATCAGGTCAAAGGATCGGGGGTAGAGAATAATACGAAGGATATCAATAAAGGATAATTGTGATTGAGATAACTAAACATGAGTAACCCCTACTTATCTAAAAAATTAGACCTGTATGGGCTACCACTAAAACCGTATCACGTCTCAGAACCAGAATACTAGCAAGTGGAGACGGACAAGGCCAGCTACGTAATACCAAAGTATGCCAGTACTTTGAAATCACGTATAAGCTGTCAAGACATGGGGGTTACTCTATAAGCCATCAGTCAATCCTAGGTTTAACAATCCTGGGTATCTCAATCATAGGCAATTATACAAAGAGCAAGAAGTATGATCATTAGACATACAATAGTAGGGCGTCCCGAACCACATATACATGGATGATTATGAAGCTAGTAATGCGAATAGAGAACTATTGCGAGTATTAGTTGTACATGATAAGCACTAGCTGCAGTCTAGATATACACATCATGCTTAGGCCCGTAGGCTAAATGTCAAGGAAATACCAAAACACGAGCTAAATACGTGCTCGGGACTAAACGTCACAACAGAATAATTTACATAACAAGTGGGAGAACAAAATAAGAAACCCACTCGGGTACCCTGGTGCTCCGGCTGGTCACCATCGAGTAGATGGTGCGAAAGATCCTAATGGTTCTTCTATCAGATCTGGCCAATGCAAAACCAGTAGGGTCAGACCCCAATAGCAAGTACCACAAAGGAAGCCAAACTTATGAACTAAAACCAGCAAATCATTAGCAATCAACAGGTAAGGAAAGCAATAAGTAAAGGCGGATCGAGATTCTGCACTACCAATGCACTCATCCCGAACATAGAAGGATAATAAGTAAAGCATCATTAGACATAATTAACATGTGACATAAAGTAATCTGGAGAACAAGTCAAATAAATGGAACTTGTGAACATATAGAGCAAAATGTGAACTGGGCAATAAACGAAGAGAGGACGAAGGTACTATTCCAAAAGCCAGGTTATAACCCTTAAACCAAACAAGGACCGAGGTTGTAACCCTTCACCTGAACAGAACTTAGTCTCTAATCATTTATTGCTAAAGGTGACAATCATGCAACCAATCACTTATGAAACAATCATGCAATTATTATTCTGGAAACAATTATGAATTAGAACAATCATGCACTAGATCTAGACAAGACTTAGACTGGTTTGGACTCCATCCAACATTCACGGCCAAGTAATGATTACGGCTTTCTACTTTAACTAACTAGGGTTATCATAAGCCTAGTTACTAATAAGATGCAATAAGAATTCTAAGTTCGGATACCTGCCTGTTACTACCTGAGTGATCCCAGCAAAGAAAAGGAAAGATAGCATGATATAGCAGACACACTGTAGTAAGGTACATGTATCCTAAGGAGGTGCCCCACTCGGCGGTGTGCTGGAAGTGCGCTCATCTCGACAGATAGCTACAAATCCCAAGTATGTATATATATATATATATATATATATATATATATATATATATATATATATATGAGGCCGGGACCAAAGGGGCAACAGGTAACTGGGAAATTCTCCATGAACTATTTGATCAATCTAGTCATTAACCTAGCCAGATTCAGTATGAATCCCTGACCGTGGTACTCAAGGATCATGCCCTAGACATGATACAATACAGAACTTGTAGCTTGTACAAACACACTTAAGAGAAACACCCATGGTGTCCAAATCATTCATTACTTGTAAGCTAATAAAGTCGTCGCAAGAGCATTCATGGTTCATGTCATGTTTACTTGTTAGGGGTGCACCACAACGGGTCACCATCATGTCATGATACTTGTACTTGTTACTTGTTAGGGGCGCGCCACGATGGGCCGCAATCATGGTTCATGTCATGTCATATTACTTGTCAGGAGTGCGCCACGATGGGTCACTATCATGTTAAGAGTACTTGTTAGGGGTGCGCCACGACGGGCCGCAATCATGTTATGCAAAGAAGTGACATGTGACTTGAGTGCACTGCAATGGGTCACTATCGTGTTAAGCAAAGAAGAAAGACATACATTATGAGTGCACCAAAACGGATTACTATCATGAAAAGCAAAGGAAAGGCATAGATCATGAGTACACCACAACGGGTCACTATCATGATTATTTTATCGTGTCATTCATTATCATGTTGGGTTCACTTATCATATTATGGTTATGATCATATAGCATATCATCATGTAAAAATAAGAGACATATCCTGAGTGCACCCTAACGGGCCACCGTTTAAGAAAGCATGGCATAGAGCATGTAGTACAATAAGGCTGAAAAGAACATGGCACTTATATAGAGAAAGTACATATCATGGCAAAAGAAAAAAATGCCAAATCATTGTGTGCCCCAAGGCTATGCGCCTACGGGTTTCTATACGCCCACATGAAGGCCATATACATGCCAAGTCGTGCTAAGCCATGCCACGGCTTGCACAAGTCGTGTCGTGTCTCTATATTAGCAAAAACGTAGAAAGTCGTGCCATGATCAAACAAAATCGTGCTAATCGTGCCAAGTATACCGCGACTTCCACAAGTCGTGCTATGTCAAGTCGTGCCATGCCTAGCCGTGGCACGTACGAGTCGTGTCGTGTCATGAAGATCAATCACGAGAAAATTGCATAAAATCGCGAGTTTCAAAAGATACAATAAGCCAAAACAAGCAAAACCAAAGCATAAGGGTCATGGGCTTCCATGTGCCCAAGTGAAGTACTATATGCGCCCACATGGGAGCCCCTATGCACCCATATGAGGGATGTTATGTGCCCATGCATGGGTGCCAACATGGCCAAGGCACTTGCATGGCCAAGTGCCAAGGAATGGAAAAGGTGTTTGTGCATTACGTATGAAGGCCATGTGCTATAAATGGAAAATCATGCCTTGCCATACTGTGCCAAGCCATGCCTTGCCATGCCAAGACATGCCATGTCATGCCATGCCAGGTCGTTTCGTGTCAAGTCGTGCCGTGAAAGTCGTACCGCGAAAGTCGCATTACGAAAGTCGCACCGTGACTAGTCGTGCCAAATCGTACTAAGTCGTGCCAAGCCGTGCCACGGCTAGCATGGGCCAGGCCGTGTCGAGCCGTGCCATGCCAGGCCATGGCACGCACGTGTCGAGTCATGTCACAAGGACCAATCATGAGAAAACATCACAAAATCATAAGTCGTGGAGAGCAAAATGGCAAAAGACATAAAAATCCTCAAAGGGGGCATGTCCCCTGCACTATGCACCCAAAGGAGGGCAGTATGCGCCCACTGACAGTAGCTATGCACCCAAGTCATGGGTGGGGGGCCCCTTATGCGCCCACTAAAGAAGTTATCCAAGTTTCAAATCCAAGAAAATTGACTAAGGATTAAAAAGGTGAAGAAAGGTGCTGAAAATCATGCGTTCTATGCGCCCACATGAAGGTTCTATGCGCCCACATGGTGGCTTATGCGCCCACATGAGGGGGAAGAACTGCTTTGGGCGCATAACAATGTCTATGCGCCCAAGTACTGCACTGTTCTTCTTCTCAAAAATTTCGAGAAGAAGAACTCGGCTTCCGAATTCCGCCAAATCTTCATCCCGTGTCCGTTTTCGGACTTCCTTAGGTCAATTTGGGGTAGAACAAAATTTTCTACGACATGGAAGCATCAAATCATGCAAAAAAAAGAAGTTTGATAGATCAAAACTCCAAAAATTTGAAAACACTTCAATCCTAGATCTACAAAAATCCGAACTCCAAATGGAGAAAACCCAAGTTCTAAACTATCTTAGAATCATGTGTAGAGACTAATGGAATTATAAAAACAACATATTGTTCATAAGTTTTGGCAAGGTATACTTGCCTATGGTTTTTTCTTTGAAAATAAAGAAAAGAAGAAGAAGAAAATAATGAATGGATGAGGAGAGAGAAAGGAAGGGGGATTTATATATAGGGATGGTGGTAGGTAGGGGGTTAACATGTTGAACCAAAAATAACCAAGCCAAACCAAACCAAGTCCAAGCCAAGCCAAGTTGGGCCAAACCAAATAAAACTAAGTCCAAGTTAAACCTAGTCATGATAATCCTACACTTCGAAAAATTCTGAAATATTACGAAAATCGAGAAATACGAATTACGGCTCAAATAAATACGTATCCGTATATAAATACCGATACAGTGAGACGGGATCTCATAGTTCAATTGTTTATGGATAGTTTGGATAGATTTTGGTACTGCAATCTCCGCACATATTGGAGAAAACTCGAGACAAGTATACCTTACCTTTCTTTACAGTTTATTTACATGCTTATATTCATTCTCTTTCTGTTACATCTTATGATTTAGTTCCTTGGTTGATATGTGTTTCTTCATATTATGTATATTGGTTTAGTTGTCTCGTTTATATATCGTCATTGTTCATGATGTGACATTGTAGTCCATACTAGATTTATTTGAGCCTATACCTTTAATGAGTCGTACCGTATCGTAGGACGAGTGCATCATAACTGAATTTATATTCCTATTTTCGTTTATTCTCAACCTGAGAGTCCACGCAAGGCGAGGGTTTATTTCTTGAAGCTAACCTGAGACTCCACACAGGGGCGAGGGTTAGTTGTTTGTTCAAACCTGAAAGTCCACGCAGGGTTTGGTTATTCGTTGACTTATTGCCATGTGTTCACGTAGGAACTTGGCAGCTACTACCAGTTTTTTCTCCAGCAATTCATTTATGCGTAGTTGTTCATGCATGTTTCATTGTTGTTTAGTCCTTTTCTATTGCTATCATTGTTTTCTTTATGCATGTTATACTGTTAGATAGGCATGTATATTATGCATCTTACTATGTCCCTCTGAGAACCTGGTGATCTCCCCAGGTTATTGCTGGTTTTCTTCTAGGTTATTGCTAGTTTTCTTCTAGGTTATTGCTGAGATCTAACATAGGCATATTGGGAGCTACATCTTCGGGATCTTCGGGTATCATTAGTGGATGCCTTCTTATATATTCTTTCTTAGTTATTTCTTTTTATAGTTTATAGTATAGTTAGTGTTGTGGATAATATTGTGATTACATGGACACATGTTCTGATTAAGACAGCTTATACGTATTTGAGTCGACTAAAGTCTGGTTAAATACGTAGCTGGCATGCTTATGTATTCTGGTCCTATATATTTTAGGACTGGGGCGTGACAGGGTGTGCTCTGACGGTCGAGGAGGCCGAGCCCGTTGGTGATGTTATTGCAGATTCTGTTCTTCTTGATTCTATTACATCTTCAGCATTATTTGATAGTGGTGCTTCTTATAGTTTTATATATGTTTCTTTTGCTTTCAAGCATGGTATTCTTGCTGAATCTTTGGGTAGGACTTGCAAGATCATGACCGAGGGAGGCATTATCCTGGTCAATAATGTTTGTAAGGGGAGGAGAGTTTCTCTAGGAGGTCGGGATTTGAGTGTGTGTTTACTCGTAATACCACTTTTGAGCTACGATATTATACTCGGGATGGATTGGTTGAATATACACTTTGCTAGCATTGATTGTAAAGGAGGTAGAGTTTTGTTCAGCCTGCCGGAAGAGCCAGAGTTTGAGTTTGCTAGAGGGACAGCAAAGCAGGGTGATGGTATTATCTGCGAAGCTTTATTGGAAGAGAATGAGCTACCTCATCCTTTGATAGCTGAGTTTATGGATGTATTTCCAAATGAGTTATCAAAATTGCCGTCAGATATAGATGTTAAGTTCTCTATAAACTTGATGTCGGGTGCCAAGCCTATTTTATAGCATGTATATAGGGTGAACAATAATGAATTGGCTGAGTTGAAGAAGAATGTGGATGAGTTACTGGATAAGGGGTTTATCAGATGCAGTTCTTTGCCTTAGGGTGCTCCGGTATTGTTTGTTCCGAAGAAGGATGGATCGATGTACATGTGCATAGATTATAGAGCATTGAACAACCTCACTATAAAGAATAAATATCCATTGTTGAGGAGTGATGATCTATTTGATCAGTTGAGCGGCATAAAAGTAGTTTCGAAGATAGTTCTGAGGTCAGGATACCATCAGGTGAAGTGAAGAAGGAGGATATTCCGAAGACAGCTTTTTGGACTCGTTAAGGCCTGTATGAGTTCACAGTGATGTCGTTTGGGTTGACTAATGCCCCAGCGGTGTTCATGAACTTGATAAACAAGGTATTTCACCAGTACCTTGAAAAGTTCATGGTGGTGTTTATTGATGATATTCTCATCTATTCAAAGTCGCCAGAGGAGCATGAGGAGCAT
Organism: Iris pallida; assembly: GCA_029216955.1. Taxonomy (NCBI): domain Eukaryota; kingdom Viridiplantae; phylum Streptophyta; class Magnoliopsida; order Asparagales; family Iridaceae; genus Iris; species Iris pallida. Next base: position 22,231,302 of record JANAVB010029620.1, read on the forward strand.
CTGAGTATTATACTTGAGACTCTCATAAAGGAGCCGTTGTATGGAAAGTTGTCAAAGTGTGAGTTCTTTCTGGATAGGATGGAGTTTCTGGGGCATGTTGTGTCTAGTGTTGGGATGCCAGTTGATCCGAAGAAGATCACAGTAGTGGAGTCCTAGATTATCCCGAGCTCAGTTGCAGAGATTCGAAGTTTCCTAGGTCTGGCAGGCTACTACCGGAAGTTCATACTAGAATTCTCCAGGATTGCAGAGCCGTTGACCCGACTAACCAGGAAGGATATAGAGTTTGTTTGGTCTAAGAAGTGCCAGGCTACCTTCGAGGAGCTGAATAAGAGGTTGACATTGACACCTATCTTGAGGTAGCCATCAGGGTTAGGTGCTTTCACTGTCTATAGTGATGCTTCTGGGAGGGGCATGGATTGTTTTCTTCAGCAGCATGGGAATATAATTTCCTATGCATCCAGACAGTTACGTCATCATGAGAAGAACTACCTGACTCATGATTTGGAGTTTACAGCAGTCATTTTTTCTCCTAAGCTGTGGAAACAATACTTGTATGGAGAGCGCATGGAGATCTTTACATACCACATGAGCTTAAAGTACGTGTTTACCCAAAAAGAGCTGAATATAAGGCATAGGCGGTGGTTAGAGCTGATAAAGGACTTCGATATCTTCTTACAGTATCACCCAGGAAAGGCCAATGTAGTTGTCGATGCCTTGAGCGGGTATCCGGTAGCTATGTAATTAACAGTAGAGCATCACTTGTTGGCAGATCTAGAGAGCTTGGGTTTCGAGGTAGTGGTTCCTGGGTGAGATACAGATGTGGGGTCTGCAAATTCAGTCAGAGCTGATGGACAAGATCAAGTCAGCATAGTTTGATGATGCGACTCTGAGGAGCATCAGAGACCAGGTTCAGACAGGATTGTTGGATGACTTCTCTATTGCCGAGGATTGGTCATTGAGGCATGGTGCTAGATTGTGTGTGCCACTAGGGAGTTATGCGAGGAGGTTCTTCAGGAAACACATTGCTCTCAGTACTCTATACATCCTGTGCCAAAAAGATGTATAGGGATCTGAGAGAACATGTGTGGTGGTATGGCGTGAAGCAGGAAGTGGTACAGTTTGTATCCAGATGCTTAGTATACTAGCAGGTGAAAGCAGAAAGGCAAAGGTCGGGTGGACTGCTTCAGCCATTACCTATTCTAGAATGGAAGTGGGAACACATTACCATAGATTTTGTGTCTGGACTTGTACGTTCTCCAGAAGAAAAATACGCAATTTGGGTCATCGTTGACAGGTTGACCAAATTGTGAGGTCGATCATCATGTTGCATGGGGTTTCTGTGAGCATAGTCTAGGATCGAGATAGTCATTTCACTTCTCACTTCTGAAGGAGTTTGCAGGCTAGCTTGGGCACCCAACTGAAGTTTAGTATCGCATATCACCCTCAGATGGATGAGTAGTCGAAGAGGACTATTCAGACTCTCGAGGACATGCTTCATACATGTATGCTATATTTCGAAGGATCTTGGAAGGACCATCTCCATTTTGTAGAGTTTGTTTACAACAACAGCTACCAGGCCAGTATAGAGATGTCACCATTTGAGGCTCTATATGGTCGAAGGTGTCATATTCCCTTGTCTTGGGACGAAGTTGGTGAGAGAGCTTCGCTAAGGTCAGAGATAGTTATGGATGCAGCAGAGAAGGTCAAGATGATTAGAGATAGACTTCGGGTGGCACAAGACAGACAGCGACATTGGGTCGATAGCCACCGGATACCTTTGGAGTTTGAGGTATAGTTTAGATTTTAATGTTTGTGATTGATTGTGGTTGTTTGATATAGATTAAGTTTTTAGGCTTTGTTTTGTGATAGGTTGGCAATATAGTATTCTTGAGGATTTCTCCGACACGGAGCATGATTCGCTTTAGTGGAGGCGGAAAGCTTAGTCCGTGATTTATCAGACCTTTCAGTATCCTGGAGAGGGTCGATACGGTGGCTTACCGACTAGACTTACCGCCTGCATTAGAGGAAGTACACACCGTGTTCCACGTGTCACAGCTTGTCACGACCCGCACCCGGATATACGGGTACGAATACGTGGGCCACGTCCAGCCTACGCCGTAGTATCGATGGTAGAGTGCTGTCAAGTACTCGATACTAACTACAACCTCTAAAGACCCATAACTATAAAGGTACTCGTATCACATCACAAAAACTAAGAAAGATAAGATAAGAAATATTAGCAATATCACTAGAACAACTAGAATCTACAAGGATCATATGAGACAAGAATAAAACAGAGGAAAATAATAACAAACAAATAACTACCAGACCTAGAACTCTTGAGAAACAACTCACGGTGAAGAATACAGAGAACCACCCCAGCTAGCAACATCCTGTAGTCCAATACTGAGGGCACAACTACTCCTAAAATATTGTCAACATATCCAGTCAGGATGGAACGAGCACAAAACTCAAATAACAGTTCTAGTTAGACGATATTAAAAATGTAGCAGTAAATAGAGAGAATATACAGGAAATCATGAAATATACATGTGAGTATTATGGCAAGGTAAGCTATAAATCTAGAGCTAGAATAAGGCAAGTAAAACTGATCATGGCATGTACAAGAATCAAGAATCATCTATCTAGGTGTGTAAATAATAGCTACAACATGTGGCCGGCTTGGGAACTTGCACAATAGTAACAGACCTGGCTAATCATACGTGGGGTGTATGATCAACACTCACAATCAATCGATGCACAATGGGTGCACAATAGACTTTGACCACATATCTACACTAATACTTCCCGTCCCCCGACTAGTATAGTGGATCCAACCATGACACATTATGACGCGCGATTCTCTGAGAGGGTAGCTAGCCTTCGCAGGAATCGTGTCTATACAATGCACAAGGAACAAGAAAGACTTGCACAATATATACCAAAGAATACCAGGAATAATATCTCATGATGGGATCCAGAGAAATACCAATCCGTGTAAACAATGTGTCAACAGAACAAGGATATCTACACTAAATACAAAAAACATAGACGATATCATAAAACATAAATATTATCAGAGAATGTACTCGCCTGAGATTTTGTGGAATATGCCAACTGTGTAATCTGGCTCAGAGTGTAATCACAGACCTAAGATGAGATATATATAAGCTAATTATGGTTCAACAGTGTTAGGCATGATTATATAGTATAAGCTATGTAATCTAGGTCAATCTCAGTCTACTAAGTCAAACTAGGTCACACTGAGTCACACTAGGTCAAACTAGGTCACAGAAAGTCCAACCAAGTCAAACCAGGTCAAACTAGGTCAATGGTTGACTTACAGTTGACTTTTAGTCAACTGGTCAACTCTAGTCAACTCTGGTCAACTCTAGGTTAAACTAGGTCAAATGTTGACTCTACTTCGACGTTCAGTCAAAGTAGTCAACCATGGTCAAATAGGGTCAAAGCTAGTCTCTATAAACATCTACAGGATCAACATATCAATTTCAGTGATTGTAAAATCACTAGAATCGATGGATCTCAAAATACAACAAAAGGAGAAAGATTATAATAATAGGGTAAAAACCTGTAGAAGTTGTCGGATGGTGAAACAACCATCACCAATGTTTCCAGAATGGTCAATTTAGCTGGAATAGCCTATCCGTAAGTCCAATTTGGACACAGAGGCAAAAAGGTAATTTCGGGTCAAAATGGTGTCCGTGTCGGATCCGCTTTGCACCAAAAAATATGCCAAAATAAAAGTCCTCAAAACTTAGAAAAATATATGTACACGAATCCAGAATGACGATACAAACTCAACGGTATATCTGAAATTGGATTCCGATGAGCAGATCTCAAAATGGTCCGTTGACCCGAATATTGGAATCCGATTTGCACGAAAATGCGTGTCCGAGCCAATGTCCATAAAACTTAGCAAATTATATGTCAACGAGTCCAGAATGACGATACGAACTCAATGGTATATCCAGAATTGGATTCCAATGAGCCGATCTCAAAAATTCTCGTTGACCCGGACCGTGGGGCCCACGTTGTACCGAAATACGTGCCAAGGCTCACGTCCTCCAAATCTAGCAAAATTTAAATGAAAACGAGCCAAAACAATGCCACGAGTCTACTGGTGGTGTCAGAAATTGAATCCGGAGTCCCGAGTTCAAAAATGGAATTTTACAAGTACAAAATTAAGAATTCGGACGGCCAACTTTGGCGTCAAATTCGACCAACCAAACGTGCTCACAATGAAACAAAACTTAAGGAACAGAAAGAGGGTTATACCAGATACGCACATAACTGGTGGTAAGCCAAACGGAGCTGCGACGACGGAGATACGAGCCGACGAAGTTGGCTCCACAAAACTGTCCAAAAATAACATAATTTAAAGCGTCAACTTGGTGGCTGGTTTTGATGTATCAAACGATAAAATTAACGGACGAAACTTGATAGGAGTGAAGGGGTATATACCAAAATTGTGAAGAAGAAAAGAGTTCGCCGATCCAACGGTCGAATTTCCCAAAAAATGTGCACGGAGTCGCTGCAACGAAACACAAATTCTGAGTTCAAAACTCGCGCGCGCCGATGGGATCTCGTGCCAAATGCACGAATCGACTATGTATCATACCGAAGAGGAGGGCGGTGGCCTCGGGGGCCTGCCCGGGGGTTCGTCTGAGTCGTACGCGGCTTGGGGGGTGCTCGCCGGCGGCGGCGCACGGTTGGCCGGCAGTGGTGTCGGCTGCTGCTGCTGCCTAATGCTGCTGCTGCAGCTTGCTGCAGCTGCGACTGCTGCCACTTGCGGTGGTGCACGATGGGGCGGCGATGATGGTGGTCTCGTGGTGGCGGCGTTGGTGAGTAGTGATGGTAGTTGATGGTGGTGGGAGGAAGAAGAAGAGGAGGGATGGAGGAGTTCGGCTAGGGGGTTGTTCGGCCATGGAGGTTGAGGAGGTGCTGGTGGTGTTTTGTGGTACGGGTGAAGAAGAATAGGAGAAGGGGGAGTTCGGCTAGGCTGGGCCTGGTGGTGATGTTGGTGTGAGCAAAAAGAAAGAGGATGAGAGAGTTGTTTAGAAAGAGAGTGAAAGAGGTCGGTTATAGGAGGGAGTGTGCTGGTATGGGGAGAGGGTGAGGTGTGTGTGTGACTAAGGAGAGAGAGAGATTAGTATATGTGTGTGTATATATATTATATATTTTAGAATGAGAGAGAAAGAGATATTTATTAAAGAAAAAGAGAGAGAGAGAGAGATATTTGTATCGAGATATTTTAAATAGAGGAAAAAAGAAAAATTGTGTGGGGTGTTTGGGTTGTCATGAGAGGACAACATGGAGCTTGGATTTGGGTTCGGTTGAGCCGGATCGGGTCAAAATCGGGCTTGGTACAATAAATGGATTAATTTTAGGTATTTATGATCATGGGTAAAAAGGTAACAAGCGGGGGCTCAATTAATTGGGACACAAGTGTCATGTGGGTAGTAGGCTTCATGTGGGCCATGTCCATATTTTGGGTCAACTAGGTTGGATCGATGTCGGGTCCCGAAATTAAATTGAAAGTCAGGTCACATTTTTCGGTGGATAATTAATTGGCCTAAATTGACCCAAAAGTTGTGCAAAGCAAATGAAGCACAAAATGGTGTGTCTGAGTGGGACACGAAGGTCATGGGTGTAGGGTGTCTCGAGTAGATCATTTATGAGAAGTTGGTTTCAAGAAAACGACTAGTCTTGTGCTCCTAAATTAAAAGTTATGACGACGTGCATATGATGATTAAAGATAAAAGTAGGAAAATCAATTAATAATTATTTAATGATCAAATGGTCTAAATTGACCCGAAGTTGTGTGAAGCAAAAAGAGTACAAGGGAACAAGTTTGAGTGGGATATGATATATCAAAATGAAGATAATCTGGTCTACTACACACTGATGAAGAGAGTTTCCAGAGATTGGCATCTCTGACGCTCCAGAAGTCAAAGTCACGAAAAAGAACATTAAATCAAATAATAATATCTATTGTAAATAATTGATTTAGAAAATTGAAAAAATAAGCCCTAAATTCAGGAAGCTGACATCCTATCCACCTTATAAAAATTTTGTCCTCGAAATTAAAAATTATCTAGTAGGTCAAGCTAAAACATGCAACTGTGATGGCTACAGTACTCAATCTGCTACCCTTGTGATCACCTATGTTGTTTCTCTCTACAATCATTTGGTTCAGGTGTAACACCCAGTTTTCCAGAAGAGGGTAATTTTGAAATTTTGTAATTATAATTATTATTTAATGATATTTATTTTATATTATGATTTTTAGTGATTTTTAATTATTTTTTAAAACTATTTAAATTCATGACTTGTGATTTTTGGTGATTTACTAGTGAACAGTAGAGACTGCCTACCCTAGAGCCTAGCTATATATGAGGGTATTTTTGTCATTTTTGGGGTAATTTAAATTTATTAGAATTTATTTGAATTTATGGGAATTTTTAGAAATTATTTTGGAATTGTTTGGACTAGGTTGACTTTGACTAGTGTTGACCCTTGTGGACCAACCTAGAAGCTAACCCTAGTTAGTATGGACTTGGTTAGGTTATGTGACTCTAGTCTAACCTAAGTTAATCCATAGTTTGGTCGTTAGACTCAAGTTAGTCATAGAATTAGATAAGTCATAAGTCATGACTTATGGTTTGAACCAATTAATAAAACAACTTAGCCATAACCTATGTAACTTGGCCCAAAGCCCAAAAATTAGCAAACCCTAACCCTACTTGACTTGGCCGGCCACCCCTATCCTCATTGGGATTCCCCCACTATAAAATCTCTCCTAAAATCTAGGGTTGCCTCTTTCTTAGGAAAAGCTCTAAGTTCAAGGAGGTTAGTTTCTATTGTATTTTAATTCCTAGAACTCCTTTCCTCTTCCTTTTTCTTTCTAATTTATTCCATTAGGTCCTAATATGACTATTCTTGCTGTTGCTAAGGTCTCCTCTCATTTTGATGTGATTTGAGTGGTTTGGGACATCAAGACAAGAGCTATTGATTGGGGATTTTTCTTGAAAGTTCAACAATAGGTAACTTTCTCATTTCTCCATAAAATTCCATTTTGTCTTCATGATTAGGAAGCCCTAGGGGCCCCCTAAGTGTCTGTATTGGTGTCGTGTCAGGTTCCATAAGTTTCGTGTCCATTTGGACACGTATCAGGACTGTAGCCTAGGGGTTTGTCAAAATGCCACTGAGGGCATTTCGATTGCTTTTGTGCATTGTTTTTAAATAGGAAATTAGGTTTTGATATTGTTTATTGGATTCTGGTTGACTGAGGTGATGATTGTGTTGTGTCGGGTCGATTTGGACACGCGATACACACGTTTCTGCACGCACAGCAGTCCCCTGCTACTCGACCCAATTTTTGGACACGACACGCCATGAGGACATGTAGAAATTGACACAGAGGTGGGGGCCATCACTGTCAGACCCCCCCTCAAGTTTCACGACACCTCGTGTTATATCGAGGACACGAGGACACGTGCACTGGTTTTACACTACACAGTGCACACACGCACAGAGCCAACTTCGTACGCGTCGTGTCGCACGGACACGACACTTGGACACCTCGTGTTTGTACGAGTGTGTAGCCCATCACTGGGCGAACACTAGGACACGAGCACGAGATGTGTCGTATCCTGTGTCACGAGCACGAGACACTCGACCGTGTGCACGACGCGGTCTGTAACTTACATTTTTTGACACTGATACGCGTGTCGTATCACATGTAGACACGATGATGACACGTAATAGTGTGTCGATCGTGTAGCCCTATATATGGGCTATACGTGTGCATGACCATGAGACGTGTCGTGTCTCATGGTGTGTCCACGAAGGTCGTGCACTGGTGCACGACACAGTGCTCTGCACACTGTCCAGTTTTACCCAATTTGGGTTTCCTTGAGTTTGACACGTCATATCGTATCAAGATGGACACTCAGGCACCCTAGACACTAGAGGACACTTAAGGCTAGAGTTACCAACCTAGAAATTCGTGTTTTGATTTGGTTTTATGTGTTAAATCCTAATTACCCAAACTCCTGAACTGAGTATCAGGCTGAGTATTTCCAGATTTTGAATATTGAACTTTAACATTAAATTAAACCTAATTTTTTACTGTTAATGTTTAGTTTTAGTCCCTAATACTATTCTTCTATGTGTAATATAGCTGTGGTTCAATTTTTGAGCTGTTTGGTGAGTATTTGAATTCGATTTGGGCTTGGGAATATTGAAACTGAAACTGGGTTCAGTTTCTTGACTGTTTTGAATACACTGATTTTCCTTCCTTTCCTATTTTCAATAGCTGAACTAAAACTGTAAATTGTGTACTGATTGTGGGTGGTATGAATGGTTTTCCTTTCCCTCCTATTTCCTGAACTGTACACACATTCACCCTCCTCATACACATGTTCACTGTTACAATAAAAACACACACATACACAAAACAGAAAACCCACAGGCCTATGCTGTTACATATTGCACTGATTTTTATTACACACAAACACATTGACACCTAAGACTGAGAATTGACACACATGAGACACACACCATTCACACACACACATTACACTATCAACCCCTCACACACACACACACAGGCCTCTACTTAAACACACACACCCTCCATGACATATCACCCTCCTCTCACACATTATAACTCTCCTACCACTGTCACACAAAACTGAGAACTAAAAACGCACACACACATTCATGACATGTACACACACATATATAACATGATACCCTTAGCCCTCTCTATATCTCTATGTATATATGTATATATGTATGTAGGTAAATATGCATGAATAGATACATAAATGAATGTAAAGTATGTATTCATGAACAATACAATGTGTGAATGAATGTAGGAATAGATAATGAATATAATGCATATAATGTATAATACAATGCATGTAATATATATAATGTGATATAGAATGATATGTAATGTAGGAAGGATGATGTAATGGGACTAGAATACAATATATGATATATATATGCACATGAGATGTAGAAGGAATGAATGCATATGAAATATGAAATGTAATATATATAACATATTCAGGGTATCTATAGATTTGTATATTGTAGTATGGTATATAGGTATAACTTGTACATATCAACCTATGTAATGTGTGTTTTGATAGCTTAGTTGGCATTGTATTGTGTTTGTGTGCTAGCCTAGGTTTAGTTAGGGTTAGCTAGACTTGGTTGACTGTTTTAGACTAGTATAGACTAGTTTGGTCTAATTTAGACTTAGTTGATCTAGTTTGACTTCTAGGGTTGACCAGAGTTGACCAAGAGTTGACTTTAGCCTAGATTGACCTAGAATAATATAGAATGCATAGTAGGACTTCATTATTCTATGTTGGACTTGTTGTGACTTGTGCTGTTCTGATTAGGAGTCAGATACCACTCCTCGGACAGTACTTTCATATCGGACACTCAGATACCAGGCGAGTACATTCTCTGATCGTTTCATACTTGTCACGACTTATATTCTCGCTCTAGATTACTTTTACTTGATGCTGTCACGTTATCATCACGGATTGGTACTATATGGATCTCTTCTTGGGATGTTATCCCCCTTAGCGGGCGCATCGGATACTTTATGACATGTGTTTCATGTACATCATGTATTCCTTGCTCTTGTGTTACTCATATACACTCATGTTCTCTCATGTTCTTTCATGTATGCTCATGTACTTTCATGTGCTCTCATGTACGTTCATGTTTCCTCATGTGTTTTCCTGTGTAACCAAAACATCATGTCCGTAACGTAACTTGAATAGATCCTTGTATATTGATTGTGGGTAGGGGTGAGTATAAATGGTCATGTGATTTACCCATCATGTACACTCTGTTACTTCCATGTTTTATCATGTACAACCTAAGCCAATTACATGCCATCTCGTACTCTACATCACTAGTCACTTACAGTTCTTACTTATCATGTATATATTTCCAATTATCAAATATCTCTCCTGTTTTCATGTACATCTTCTTACAGCGTTTTATGTATCTTACTCTATTGCTTTCTTTATATTTCCTGACATAATATGAACTGCATGAGATGTACTGTACTCGCTCCTGTCCTGACTGGACCTGTTGAAAATATTACAGAGGACGAGGAGGAGGCCTGCCTGGATACTTACTACGGGGCAGCCTTAGATGACACCTGCGAGCTGGACCCTCAGGAGGACCCAGCTCTAGCTGAGGATATCACCTCGATTGTCTAGACTAGATTAGTTAGGCTTATTTTCTTTTATGTAGTCTGAGGCATATTTTAGCTAGACTTTATTCTGAGTTCTGAGATGTATATATTCTTTCATGCTGTATCTGAGACCATGTACTTCTGGATATTGCTGGGATTATCTTAGACTACTTTTCATCTATTTATTTCCTTGAGTTCTATTTCACATCGTGCTATCTCTTCCTTAGTTGTGATTGAGTTTTACTGCTATGTCACCCCCATTCGGGGAGTATAAACTGCTTAGCATTATATTGTTAGATGTTGAGACTTAGGACAGCGTTCTACCGCCGACACTACGGCGTAGGCTGGACGTACCCACTTCTCGTGCCCTTACTCTAGGGTGCGGGTCGTGACACATTTTTAGTGGTGGCCCATGCAGGTCGAGACTAGAAGTGTAGTGGTATTCGAATTAGAGTATCACTACAGCCTCTAGTAGGATATAGGACATTAATTTTATGGTACTCAATCACTTTAGGAAAAATTTCTTTTATTGCCATCTAAATCCTTTTTGTCAGCTGATCCTTTAAATTATAATTTTCCGTCTTTGTTATTTTGCTTCTTTCTCAGAAATTGATACTCTTGTTTGTCTATCTTCAGGATGGTAGAGACTCGATCACAGCGTGCCATTCATGAGGATGCTATAGAGGGGACTGCTACCTCTCAGCCAGTACAGCGAGGCCAGGGTACTGCAGCTCCTGCCACCTCTGCTCGTATTGAGACCTCGACATTAGCAGCAGGGGGTATGCTTCCACCGGCTCGGAGGCTGGACCCGGTCATCCCAGAGGATCCTTTCCAGCAGCCGCCGTCTACAGGACACGTGGATGCAGCGCAGATGTTCGCATACTTCCAGCAGTTCATGGACCGGCAGCAGGCTCGATAGGACAGAGGCATGGAGTTGGCTATTACGACAGTCGTAGCTCGACCAGTAGTCCAACAACCGAAGACACCGGGGATCAAGCAGTTTCAAAAGATGAGCCCCAGAGACTTTCTGGGGACAGAGGGGATCCTATATGCCGATGAGTGGATCGAGCATATAGAGGAGATCTTCCGCTTGGCTAGGATTCCAGCAGATCTTCAGATCGAGGCCGCAGCTAGCCGGATGCGAGATCTTGCTCGTACCTGGTATCAGTCAGACCCCAGAGTGGGGGTACCTGGGCAGACTTGGGAGCAGTTCAAGGGCTTCTTCAAGAAGAAGTTCTTTCCAGATTCAGTACTCAGAGCCTTGGAGTCGCAGTTCCAGAGCCTAGTCCAGGAGAGCCTTTCAGTGGAGGAGTACGCCGGGGAGTTTGGCCGCCTCGGCAGGTTTGTAGAGGGCTTGAGAGAGACGGCGAAGGCCCAGAGTTTTCGGAAAGGCCTAGTCAAGGAGGTCAAGTCCTTGACCAAGGGCAACCGGGATGCTACGTTCGAGGAGATCTTGACGGAAGCCTTATTGGCAGAGGATGATCTTGAGCTTAGGCTCAAGAGGGGGCGAGACCCAGTTGGGGGCAGCATCAGCGGAGGCCAGGCCAAGAGGCCTCACCTTCAGCACCAGCAGCCGAGACAGTTCCAGCCACAGCCATTCCAGCAGAGATAGCAGCAGCAGTAGAGGCAACATTATGTTATCTTTTTCCCCTTCTGTAAGTAACCAGGGCACGATTGGGGTGAATGCCGGCTGAGGCTAGGAAGGTGCCTACTCTGCGGATCATCAGATCATCAGTTGAGAGAGTATCCCAAGTCTGCGGGATGGACAGCTCAGAGAGCAGGCGCTGGGGCTCCAGCAGGGCAACAAAGAGGACCAGCATTGTAGAATCAGCAACAGAGGTTCGCACAGCATCAGCAACAGGTCAGGGGAGGCCAGCAAGGACGAGCTTACGCCATGACACTTGAGGATGCTCAGGCAGTAGGAGAGGTGCTTGCAGGTTCTGATCTTCTCGATTCCATTCTACCTTGTCTCATTGTACCTATCTTGAAATTCCATTCCATCTATTTCTTTCTGTTTCCTCATTGTTGATAAGTTTGATCTGGTGTTTTATTATAATTTAATTTTCTTCTGAGATAAGTCGTATGGGCTAGGTCGCCTCGATTATGAGATTTTAGAATCCTCTAGGGTCATGCTAGCAGGCATAGTGAGGACATATAGTCGGATTATGGACGTATTTCTCGGGTGTGGGTATTTAAGGTTTTCGCTGTCAAACGCACGGCAATACAAAAATTTTAAATACCATGATCCTAGAGGTATGTGCCTTAGTCGAGGACTCTGTAATTATCGTAGCCATGCTCACTAGCACGACGAAGATTCTGAGTATCATGATTTTGGATAGACGCATATGATTATCTGGCGGTATGTTTGAGACTTTGATTGTGGGGTGTTCGACCTAGAAGGACTACTACCATTTTAATTTCGAGGACGAAATTTTTATAAGGTGGGTAGGATTGTAACACCCAATTTTCCAGAAGAGGATAATTTTGAAATTTTGTAATTATAATTATTATTTAATTATATTTATTTCATATTATGATTTTTAGTGATTTTTAATTATTTTTTAAAATAATTTAAATTCATGACTTGTGATTTTTGGTGATTTACTAGTGAACAGTAGAGACTGCCTACCCTAGAGCCTAGCCATGTGTGAGGGTATTTTTGTTATTTTTGGGGTAATTTAAATTTATTAGAATTTATTTAAATTTATGGGAATTTTTAGGAATTATTTTAGAATTGTTTGGACTAGGTTGACTTTGACTAGTGTTGACCCTTGTGGACCAACCTAGAAGCTAACCCTAGTTAGTATGGACTTGGTTAGGTTATGTGACTCTAGTCTAACCTAAGTTAATCCATAGTTTGGTCGTTAGACTCAAGTTAGTCATAGAATTAGATAAGTCATAAGTCATGACTTATGGTTTGAACCAATTAATAAAACAACTTAGCCATAGCCTATGTAACTTGGCCCAAAGTCCAAAAATTAGCAAACCCTAAACCTACTTGACTTGGCCGGCCACCCCTATCCTCATTGGGATTCCCCACTATAAAATCTCTCCTAAAATCTAGGGTTGTCTCTTTCTTAGGAAAAGCTCTAAGTTCAAGGAGGTTAGTTTCTATTGTATTTTAATTCCTAGAACTCCTTTCCTCTTCCTTTTTCTTTCTAATTTATTCCATTAGGTCCTAATATGACTATTCTTGCTGTTGCTAAGGTCTCAACTCAGTTTGATGTGATTTGAGTGGTTTGGGACATCAAGACAAGAGCTATTGATTGGAGATTTTTCTTGAAAGTTCAACAATAGGTAACTTTCTCATTTCTCCATGAAGTTCTGTTGTCTTCATGATTAGGAAGCCCTAGGGGTCCCCTAAGTGTCTGTATTAGTGTCGTATCAGGTTCCATAAGTTTCGTGTCCATTTGGACACGTATCAGGACTGTAGCCTAGGTGTTTGTCGAAATGCCACTGAGGGCATTTCGATTGCTTTTGTGCATTATTTTTAAATAGGAAATTAGGTTTTGATATTGTTTATTGGATTCTGGTTGACTAAGGTGATGATTGTGTTGTGTCGGGTCGATTTGGACACGCGACACACACGTTTCTGCACGCACAGCAGTCCCCTGCTACTCGACCCAATTTTTGGACACGACACGCCATGAGGACACGTGGAAATTGACACAGAGGTGGGGGCCATCACTGTCAGACCGCCCCTAGAGTTTTACGACACCTCGTGTCGTATCGAGGATACGAGGACACGTGCACTGGTTTTACACTGCACAATACACACACGCACAGATCCAACTTCGCGTGCGTCGTGTCGTGCGGACATGACACTTGGACACCTCGTGTTTGCATGAGTATGTAGCCCATCACTGGGCGAACACTAGGACACGAGCACGAGATGTGTCGTATCCTGTGTCACGAGTACGAGACACTCGACCGCGTGCACGACGCGGTCTGTAACTCACGTTTTTTGACACTGATACGCATGTCGTATCACATGTAGACACGATGATGACACGTAACAGTGTATCGATCATGTAGCCCTATATGTGGGCTATACATGTGCATGACCACGAGACGTGTCGTGTCTCATGGTGTGTCCACGAAGGTCGTGCACTGGTGCACGACACAGTGCTCTGCACACTGTCCAGTTTTACCCGATTTGGGTTTCCTTGAGTTTGACACGTCGTGTCGTGTCAAGATGGACACTCAGGCACCCTAGACACTAGAGGACACCTAAGGCTAGAGTTACCAACCTAGAAATTCGTGTTTTGATTTGGTTTTATGTGTTAAATCCTAATTACCCAAACTCCTGAACTGAGTATCAGGCTGAGTATTTTTAGATTTTGAATATTGAACTTTAACTTTAAATTAAACCTAATTTTTTACTGTTAATATTTAGTTTTAGTCCCTAATACTATTCTCCTATGTATAATATAGCTGTGGTTCAATTTTTGGGCTGTTTGGTGAGTATTTGAATTCGATTTGGGCTTGGGAATATTGAAACTGAAACTGGGTTCAGTTTCTTGACTGTTTTGAATACACTGATTTTCTTTCCTTTCCTATTTTCAATAGCTGAACTAAAACTGTAAATTGTGTATTGATTGTGGGTGGTATGAATGGTTTTCCTTTCCCTCCTATTTCCTGAACTGTACACACATTCACCCTCCTCATACACATGTTCACTGTTACAATAAAAACACACACATACACAAAACAGAAAACCCACAGGCCTATGCTGTTACATATTGCACTGATTTTTATTACACACAAACACATTTACACCTAAGACTGAAAATTGACACACATGAGACACACACCATTCACACACACACATTACACTATCAACCCCTCACACACACACACAGGCCTCTACTTAAACATACACACCCTCCATGACATATCACCCTCCTCTCACACATTATAACTCTCCTACCACTGTCACACAAAACTGAGAACTAAAAACACACACACACATTCATGACATGTACACACACATATATAACATGATACCCTTAGCCCTCTCTATATCTCTATGTATATATGTATATATGTATGTAGGTAAATATGCATGAATAGATACATGAATGAATGTAAAGTATGTATTCATGAACAATACAATGTGTGAATGAATGTAGGAATAGATAATGAATATAATGCATATAATGTATAATACAATGCATGTAATATATATAATGTGATATAGAATGATATGTAATGTAGGAAGGATGATGTAATGGGACTAGAATGCAATATATGATATATATATGCACATGAGATGTAGAAGGAATGAATGCATATGAAATATGAAATGTAATGTATATAACATATTCAGGGTATCTATAGATTTGTATATTGTAGTATGGTATATAGGTATAACTTGTACATGTCAACCTATGTAATGTGTGTTTTGATAGCTTAGTTGGCATTGTGTTGTGTTTGTGTGTTAGCCTAGGTTTAGTTAGGGTTGGCTAGACTTGGTTGACTGGTTTAGACTAGTATAGACTGGTTTGGCCTAATTTAGACTTGGTTGACCTAGTTTGACTTCTAGGGTTGACCAGAGTTGACCAAGAGTTGACTTTGGCCAAGATTGACCTAGAATCATATAGAATGCATAGTAGGACTTCATTATTCCATGCTGGACTTGTTGTGACTTGTGTTGTTCTGATTAGGAGCCAGACACCACTCCTCGGACAGTACTTTCATATCGGACACTCAGATACCAGGTGAGTACATTCTCTGATCGTTTCATACTTGTCACGACTTATATTCTCGCTCTAGATTACTTTTACTTGATGCTGTCACGTTATCATCACGGATTGGTACTATATGGATCTCTTCTTGGAATGTTATCCCCCTTAGCGGGCGCATCGGATACTTTATGACATGTGTTTCATGTACATCATGTATTCCTTGCTCTTGCGTTACTCATGTACACTCATGTTCTCTTATGTTCTTTCATGTCCGCTCATGTACTTTTATGTGCTCTCATGTACGTTCATGTTTCCTCATGTGTTTTCCTGTGTAACCAAAACATCATGTCCGTAATGTAACTTGAATAGATCCTTGTGTATTGATTGTGGGTAGGGTGAGTATAAATGGTCATGTGATTTACCCATCATGTACACTCTGTTACTTCCATGTTTTATCATGTACAACCTAAGCTAATTACATGTCATCTCGTACTCTACATCACTAGTCACTTACAGTTCTTACTTATCATGTATATATTTCCAGTTATCAAATATCTCTCCTGTTTTCATGTACATCTTCTTACAGCGTTTCATGTATCTTACTCTATTGATTGCTTTATATTTCCTGACATGATATGAACTGCATGAGATGTACTGTACTCGCTCCTGTCCTGACTGGACCTGTTGAAAATATTACAGAGGACGAGGAGGAGGCCTGCCTGGATCCTTACTACGGGGGAGCCTTAGATGACACCTGCGAGCTGGACCCTCAGGAGGACCCAGCTCTAGCTGATGATATCACCCCGATTGTCTAGACTAGATTAGTTAGGCTTATTTTCTTTTATGTAGTCTGAGGCATGTTTTAGCTAGACTTTATTCTGAGTTCTGAGATGTATATATTCGTTCATGCTGTATCTGAGACCATGTACTTCTGGATATTGCTGGGATTATCTTAGACTACTTTTCATCTATTTATTTCCTTGAGTTCTATTTCACATCGTGCTATCTCTTCCTTAGTTGTGATTGAGTTTTACTGCTATGTCACCCCCATTCGGGGAGTATAAACTGCTTAGCATTATATTGTTAGATGTTGAGACTTAGGACAGCATTCTACCGCCGACACTGCGGCGTAGGCTGGACGTACCCACTTCTCGTGCCCTTACTCTAGGGTGTGGGTCGTGACATCAGGTTCAACAAGCTTATTCCATAAAAAAACTATGTCATTCTATCCCTTAAAATCTTCATATCAATAAGAACCTTTACGTATATTCTAAAATATAGGTCATCTTCAAGATACTATATATATCAACAATACTTGGCCATCAACTAAAATTCCAATCTCAATAGCAATTTGTTTGTTTTCTTATCCCATCCTATGTATCTTTATCCTATAAATCACAAGCTCCTTGAAATTATACATTCAAAACATATTCTTGGCATTGAGCCTTCTCTCTTTTTACTCAAGAACTCCTGAATATAAACCCTCAAATTTAAACTCTTAATTCATTTACCGATTTATTTATTATTCATGTACATATGTCCTTGTTTTGTTCCTGTTATCTTCTGATCTTGCACGCATTGTTATCTCCTTCTATTTTATTCTACATATCGATCTATCCTCCAATCATAAATAAATAGCTTGTAGATAACCAATAATCACTTGGTCATCAAAGTCCTACAATGCTCAACCCTCGAACCTAAGCACAAGATTCTAGTCCTTAATCCGTAGTCACAACAATATAATATTTTATTACTCTATCTTAGATACCTTATCATCAATCTATACTATCAAACTAATCATCCTTAATGGTTTCTAAGTCCACTATAATCAGTCACTCATATCTGTCCTACAAGCTTAATCCAATGAATTCCCAAGAAAAATATACTCATCACACATTAACATATTACAGTTACACTACATAATCTGTTAACAAGGTTTGGCTATTTCAGTCATCAATTAAATAGAAGAAAACAAAGGCCTAAGACTGGGTCGAGCAATCCATATCAATATTCAGATAAGGTAAGGGTCAAGCAAGACAGAAAATATTGTCGAAATATTTAAAAGAATAGTACGAGGCCAAACGAGATGCATAGGACGTAGTCGAAATAAAACTCAAGAACCATATTCCTCCATAATTTTGTCACGTGAAGTTACTATCGCGCTAGTGTGCATCTGGCTGCGATTAACTTCCTTGTTCCATAATACGACGGATGGCTGCAGTGCACAGCTGCCATGCCAGATAATATAGGTTTCTGAACTTAACTTGGCCAAATTCGTAAAATATTTCCAAACAATTTTTGCAAAATAAAGGAGAAGATGTTAGTCAAAATGCTTAGGGAGTGGTCCAAGTAGAATTCGAGAAATATATTTAACCATGATACCGTTATTCAAAGTCATGCCTCGTCAGTATTTCTCTGGATGCAAACTCCCGATTCTGTAATACAAGGATAAATTACTTTTTGAACTTTCCTTGAATCAATCCATGAGGCACTTTCAACAATTACCAGGAAGGACAAGAAGAATTTCCCAAGAGGCTAGCGAAGAAGAGTTTAGTCAAATTATATGAAAGATGAAACACAAAACAATTCTGTCGAGAAAATCCTAGTTAGGCTGTAGATAGACAGACTTAACCAAGACGAGAAAGAATGATGATAAGAATTTGTTCTTGCTCATCCGGTCATAATGAAGTGATCCGATTTAAGATACAGTCGGATAACCATACACGTCTTTCTGAAATTATGTTGCCAGAATTTTTGCCACGCCAGTAAGCATAGCTGCAATAAACGATGGAGTCTATAACTTGGGTATACACCCTATAATTATGTCATCTAGATTCCTTACCACGCCAACCGGTATGGCTGCAAGAAAATCCAAATTCCATAACTATGATAGTATAACCAACATCAGGCTCCATGTCCCTGTCGTGCTAGCTAGTATGACTGCAATAAATTCTAAACTCCATAATAAAGTAGACATTTACCGTTCTTATCGTTCTCAGCAAATATGTTTATCAGAATATCTTAACTCAATCCATAAAAAAAACTGATCTCAACAAAATCAAAATCGAAGTCAACAACGAATGAACATCAAGATTTAAAATTCAACAACGAATCAAGGATAAGTAAATGGAAACTAGCGAAAACAGATTCCAAGACAGGATTTAGAGAAAGGTTCTCAGGAGATGTCCTAAAGGTACTATCTAGGTCAAGATTGAAAGTTCTAGAATATAATCTAAAATAATCTCCACCTTGATATAAGATTGGCAAATCATATTCGATTCTCAACCTAGAGGATATATAAGTTCAACTTCTAGTTCCCTCTGGGGTCGATAAACTTATCCCAAAGAAGAATAAGGTTCGATACGGACAAATATTTCAAAAATCAAGATGAATGGAAACAAGTGGGAAAAGATCTGAAAAGCGTTCGAAATAAGATTCCCAGGGCTCATCTCTGGAATCTATCAAGAGATCCTAATATGTGACTGAGTACCAAAATCCTAAAATATTCCATGACTCAACCTTAATCCTAGGGCAGGCTCGCAGTAGTACAGATAAGCTCAAGTACCACCACGACTTCGCATTAATTTACAAAGACAGACCTGCATGGGCCACCACAAAAAACGTGTTACGATCCGCACCCGGATATACGGGTACGAATGTGTCACCCCCAGTTTCTAGAAACAGGAGTATTTTTGTAATTTTTTACTCTAAAAATTATTTTTAAATTATTTATTTATTTATTTATTGTATTATTTTGGGGATATTTGAATCGGGTTCGAATTTCAACTCATTCCGAGTTGTTTTGACTTGTTCCGGGGACCCGGGGTAGATTTGACCTTAGTGGGCCCACACACTAGTTAGCCATGGCCCACATGTCAGTATTTTGGTTAGAGCCTAGACTAATTATTTTTAGTTAAGACTAATTTAGTTTAGTTGTTTTAGGTTGACTAAACTACCCCCGGCTTAACCCTTTCCTATTTATTAGCTATTTAAATCATTGGAGGGCAAACTTGTAATTATCCATATAGGACAAATCCCACACATGTGGCCGGCCACTAGAGGGGGATGGGGAGGAAAGAGAAAACCCACTTTTTCTATTCTCATCCACTCCTTTCTTCTTCTTCTCCAAAGAGCTCCTTCTCCTTTTGAAGCTTCCATTGATTTCCTCCTCCAACCAAGGTGATTCCTTCTCCAAACTTGTTTATTTTCTCATGTAGATTGGTTAGGAAACCCATTAGGATGAGTCCCATGGTTGTGTCCCTCTCTAGAGACCATTTTTGTGTCCTTTGGACATTTCTAGGAGTGTCCAACTTGTAGGTTTGTGTCCCAATAGGAAAAACCCCCTTTTGGACACATGGATATGGTTTTAATATTTATTTTGTGTTGTTCTTCATTATATTCCAGATTTTTGCATGTTAGAGAATGAGTTTGTTCATGAATATTAATGTATCATATTCATTCTTTTATTTGTTTATATATATATTTGGTTATATATATATATATATATATATATATATATATATATATATATATATATTTTATATATATATATATATATATATATATATATATATATATATATTGGGGGATATATTTGTGGTGTGTTGTGGATGTGTTTGGTGTCCAAATAGGACAGCCATGTGGCCGGCCATGTGGTGATGGTGTTGGGGTTGGTTGGTGTTGGTGTTGGTGTTGGTGTTGGAGTAGTGGTGGTGTTTGTGTATTTATTTGTGATAGAGGGGAGTTGTAGAGATGAGTTTGTGGGGCTATTAGGGGGTGTTTTACTGCTGAATTTCAGCAGCTATTAGGGGGTGATAACAGCCCCCAAACCACCTAAAATAGCCCCTATTTTATCCCCTATCATTTAGTCCAAGAAACCCCTTAAAACCCATCCAAAATCCCTCAAACTTCCACCCTTCTTAGCCACAAATTCACCTATAGTTAGGCCCACTTTCCAACCTAAAATGACAGCCCCTAATCACCACAAAAATCAGTCCACCTGTCACGACCCGGTCCCAAATTGTTGGGTCGAATCGGATCATGCCCAGCCTGCACCGTTGTTGAGACGGCGGCAGTAAGCTGTATTCAGTAGAGAAACACATGCAGATAAAAATTCTAACGAATATAAAATCTTTTATTCAATTTAAAATTTTCTGAAATACAACAACTATTAATTACAACATCTACATTCGATACATTGGTTACAAAAATTTACTATCCAGCTCTACTGATCTTGGTTTCCAGGTTCTGCGGGAACAGGCATCAGATCTTCAACAACTCAAACCTAAAATGTTGGTCTCCAGTCAGGAGGGAGCAAAGTACAATTCATGCAAATTTTAACAATTAAAATGACAATTAATATCATGCACTTTTAAACAGTTTGAAGATGAGCAGTTTTGAAATAATACAGTACAGTGATGTGAATAGGTAATGAATATGACCGGATTGGGTTACAGTAGTATCCTAGCGATACGGTATGGCTTGTCCCCGTGTGAAGAGGGGAAAGCTAATACAGTCAGTTATCCTAATTTTGGATTTGGTCATATCCACTACTCTACTCCCCCAGTCCCCAATAGTACAGTCAATACTCCCGAAAGAGTACGTGTTAGAACAGTGGTTTAAATTTTGCAATGAAATGATTGCTAAAATAATCGTAAATCCACATAAATGTACTTGCCTTTAATTATATAACTGGAATGAAGGTTGACTTCCGGGGTTGATGTTCAGACTTGTCCTCGAAATCCTACAATCGAGAAGTCTGCCTTAGAACCAATTGAACCATATCTAGGTGTGCTAGTTGCAATCTCTAGAATTTTGTCCTAGTCAATTTTAATCTTTTCTTACATTATCACAACAAACGCAATTACTAGTGAGTTGTATTAAAATTACGAAGAAAACTCACTTTACATTTTAATCTCGGGAAAAACTTTGTATAAATCAGTTTATTGGCAAAATTTGGTAGTTTCATATTTATACATATAAAAAAAACTAGGACTTTTCTTTAAGTGAGAAATACGTGAATTTCTTATCTAAATAATATAATTTAAAAATTCTAACATGATAAAACATTTATTATTTTTCTTTTTATAAAAATAATAATTAACATATTTCGTTTTTGCAGCAAATCAACAATAAAAATAAAATAAAGAAAAACTAACTATTACAATTCCCACCAGAATAAATAAATGGGCTTATGCCCTTACAGACCATTACATGAATTTAAAAAAGAATAAAACTTGGTTAGTCTCTAAAATTATCCTACAATTTAAAATATATTAAAAAAATATTTATGAGTCTCAGATTTTTGGTCCAATCGTCAATTATAGCTAATGCCTCAACGTCCGGGCAAAACCGGTTTCGTTTGCACTTAGCTAGGGCCCACTGACCGGTACGGTCGTCGCCCGAAAATCCAAATTAAATTATTTTCCGAAAACCGATTAAAATTCATTTTATAGAAATTTCATAAAAATTTGGGCAGCATCTCCTCTATATTCGGTATAACCCAAAACTGGGAAAAATACGCCACAACCACCAAATAACCATCCCAAACCAGGGAAAACCCATTAATTCACTTCCATCACAATAGTAATAGCACACAAAAATGTATTTCCGAAAAACATTCGGAAACCCGAATTAGAAATCGGAGAACCCGAGATGAACCTCGGAAAACCCGAAATGGTCCTCTGAAAAAAAACCAAAATTACAGAAGCTAAATATTAATCAATATATCATAATTCCTAAATCACTTAGAAGTTTCATAAAACCAAACTAGCTTCGGAAAATCTGAAACTACCCAATTATTCCAAGTAAAACCAACACCCAAATAAATTCGAAACCAACAAAATTACAAAGACTTCCGAAAATAACTCGGAAATCCCAAAATATGGAAAAACTCAGATCATATCCAAAATGAACTCGGAATTTCCGAGAAACCCATAAATATAAAATCTTCCCGAATTACTCGGGAATTCCAAAATATGGAACTATCAGAACTTTCCCGAAATACTCGGGTATTCCGAGAATGCAAACCAATAGAACCACCACAGAACCTATTTCCCGAAAATCCAACATGATAAGGAAAACCAAGTTTCAGAAATTCCGAAACTAACATATAAACAAAACCGAATTCCCGGAACGGGATCGGTGGACCAAAATCATCATAGACTGGAGGGACGAACTACTGTGATTATCCAGAGATTACCCATGTCCGTTGGTCGGGGAGCCGCGGGATAAAACTCGGGAAAGCTAGGACAGCAGCGGTCCACTGGAACAGCGACCCAGGGTGCGGACAGCGGAACCGAACCCGCGGGAAGCGCGGAAATACTCGGACAACGGAGACGGAGTTCGCAGAAATCTCGAGAAACCCGCAGAATAGCGAAAATGACGAATCGGGAACCACGGAAACAGCAGGCCACGGCAATGACCGAAGCACGGGGCTTCGGCCTCGAGATCGAGGAAGAAGGGGTCGGGGCTCGGGCGGAACAGCGCCGGCACCGGGGCGGCTAGCGCCGACGGTCAGCGGCGGGAACAGGGGCTGCCGGGTCGGGATCTGCGCCGGAGACTGGCGCTGGCGTCGGGCGGGGGTCGCCGGGAGGCGGTGGCGCACTGGCGCGCGCAGGGGTCGAGCGCAGGGAGGCAGGCCGGAGGAGCTCGGGAGGCTAGGGCTAGAGAGCTTGTGGAAAATTGGGGAAAGTGAAGATGATCCATGGAGAGGAAGGTGTAGAGGGGTTTTATAAGAAGAAGGGGGAGTTACAGGAGACCAAGGGGTGGCCGACCAGTCGGGAGCCCGAGGGTTGGCGTCGGCGACGGTTACTCAGGAGGGTCATCGGTTTTGAGAAAACGAAAGAAGGAGCCTAATGTTAGAATGAGAAAGAGAGATATAGTTAATGAGTGAATGAATGATGTTGTAACATAAAACTTGGTTTTATAACACATATTCATAAAACACCCCCCCCCCCCTTTTTTTATGTAGCCCAGTGGGTTTATGGCTTAACAGAAATTTGTTTTAATATAAAGCCCATTTATTCCAATCTATAAGAAGCCCATTAACAAAATATTTACTAACAATCTTTTTTTTTTTTTTTTTTTAGAAAATAATCATTTCAATTTAATCACTAAAGGCCCAAACTTAATTATTAACAAAATATTTTGGCTTTAAGTCCATTATAAAACCCAATATCATATTTTCAACCCAATTTAATAATTAAAAACCAAATAAAATATTTTAATTTCTTCAAAATATTTTTTCATTAACTAATCAAATTCTTTTTATTAAATGAAATTAATTCTTTTCTTTTAAACAAAATTTCTTTTAAGGAAAATAAATTGATAAAAATAATTTAATTATTCGAAAATTCTCATTATTAAAACTGGGTCTCACAAGCTTCCCTCCTTAGGAAATTTCGTTCTCGAAATTTAAGACAGGGTAGGGTACAATCATGCAGTCATGTCTCAAATCAGTTTGGACATTATTCCTTAATAGTCTTATACCTAAGTAGGTTAACAATCCCAAAAATCATCAATTTTATCCACTATTCAATTTACATTCTTCCCTCCTTAGAAATAAAGTTATTCTCCAAGATTATGAGTTCCTATTCTCACCTTTTAAAATTTTGTCTTCCACATTTAATTTTGAACACATCTCATATTCCCTCTATAAAATATGTATTTCTTCTTCCTAATATATGCAAATTAACTCTATGCTTTGATATTTCTTGTCTTAATACTTCAGTGTCAAGTCTCGATATCTATTTATCAACTTTAAAATCCAACATCACGTTCTAATCATTCCTTACTCACAGGTGAACATTCTGTGATTACATGTACATACCTTGATTCCAACTATTCCTTTTCGAATTTTCTATGAAATCATGATTAAACTCAAATCCTTTATTTGACCAAACTTTTCTCTATCAAAAGTATATCTTATTACATCTTTCAACTTTTATATTATTTTCATTTCGGGTTTCTAATTTGTAATATTGGCACCCTTTAATTCATACAATTCGTCATCCTCAATTATTTACATTTTAAGTCCAATATTTTCTTGTTTCAATTATCCTTTATATATCTCTTAATTCGCCGTGCACCTTCCTAGAGTGCATCTCTATGCCTAACATTGGCAACTTTTAATCTTCAATGTTAGATTATTCTATATTCACAAACTTTCCTCGATACCAATCACCATTGTTCATTCTATCTCCTATATCTCATGCATTCTATAAATCCAAGCTATAAATTGTTCTAGGTTTACTTCATAAGGAAAAATCAGATTCGAGACATGATTACTAAATAAAGATAAACATGTTTAGAATCTTTAGAATATTTTGTTGTGATCAAAATCATGAGTAAACATCGAGATTAAATAATCTTAATGAGTTTAAAGTTTTAAAAGAGATCATATAAAACAGAAAGCTCATAAAGAATACGACATCAATAATTTATTTTGAGAAACAAATGATAATGTAATTTCCCGAAAAATTTCAATTCAAAATGAAATGATGTATAGGAATTTGTGCCTCAGGAAAGAAATCAACAAGTTGTATGATTTTAAGAGAGTGAAGAAAAATATAGTCATGACAAGACTATAACCTGATAAGATATTTTTGAAAAATGAAGACAAACACTATAATGCAAAATCCTCAAAATGATTAAAGATAACCATGATATGAGTATAGTCTTATTAATATTCGAAAACCAAATTATTTTCTAAGTCACTTTGTTTCAAATTCATGCCTCGCCAGTGTACACCTGGCTGCAGTGAATTTTGACTCCATAACTTGAATTATTTAGTTTGCCGAGTATTCTTCCAACTTTATCCATTTCATGGCTCAACAACATAGGGCAAAATCTCTATAATATTTGGAAACCTAATTACCTGTCATTATTTCAACTTAGAGTTTATGCCTCGCCAGTGTACAGCTAGCTGCAGTAAACTCGCAGTTTTCCATAATTCAGATAAATGACAATCACGCAAATGTGCGAAGTCATGTTAGGTTGCTAAATATTTTCTCGCCTTTGTCCATGTAAATTTCAGAGGAAAAATTCAAACGAGTTGAAAGTTCTATACAGGATAGAGAATGTAGATGTCGGTTCTTCTGAGATCAAGGGATTTATTAAAATATGTGTTTGAGATTCAAGAGACTGGTTCTAAAATCAAGAGGAGTATCTGTTCTCCAATATTTTCTTTTACAAAGATGAAACTTATGAAATCGATCAACCTGAATTTTTGATTAATCGAGTTAGACATAAGATCAGATAGAAAGATTATAACTTCGGATTAAATAAGAAAGACCAATGAAAAATATTCCCGATAAATCACTCAGGGAATACGGAACATTTCACAAATAAGGAAAATTGGGAATTTGCTGGATAAATGAGAGAAGGTAAATCTCATTGATTCAAGGAAATCAATTTTGAAATTGTTTAATAAAGCTAATGATTAAAATGGTTTTGAGACAACTCAACGAGAATATTTCCATGACTAAAGGAAATTCAAAGATAGAATTGGTTCAAAATTGTGATCAATTTTCTGGCCGTTCCTGCTTCATGATCATAGAAGCTTTCCAGGCCTTGATTTGATCAATAGAGAAAGTAAAGTTTCAAGATGAGTGGAGGAAGTCAACAGTTGAAAATATTCTCGGTCTTTGGAATAACTTAAGAGATAACAATCAATATTAAAATTGAAATAACTCCTTGAGAATCATGAACTGACTAACTAACTCTTCTGGTCATAATTGACCTTGAGGTCTAATGGTCCCAGAAGAATTTTAGTTCAGGATTGATTCCGAGAAAGTCGGTCAATTGAAATTAATGTCCAAGCAAAATGCTTGACATAATGGTTGTAGATATATATATATATATATTGTGTAGATGAGAGTTTATTAGAGTTGCTAAGAGAATTCAAAACTCTACATAGCAATCAAATCAAGATTCAAAATAAAGGTAGCGAAGTTTTGATCAACCAATGGAGAAATTGGAATTAGATTTGATAAAGAAGAAGAAGATTGAAAAATTCAGTCTTATTCCAAAAGAATATGGATTCCTAAAGTATGCTAGGACCTGATAAAGACATAGAAGGAGATAATCCCGAGAGTCATGGGATACGCAAAGATACAATTGGCCTAATCTAGATAAGGTTTAGGTACAAGCACAAACAAGGTATCCTATGAATCTATAAGCAGGAAAAATAAATTTTTTAAATAAATAATCTCGGCCCAATGATATAATATGGAGTAAATCATCTAAGTGTTCTAGTTGTTTTTAGAGTCTGTTTTCCTAAAGTCTTTTCTATTCCTAGGTCAAGTTACAGAACTGCGTGATGGTCTAGACTAAGTTGACTAAACCAATTTACAGATCTGACCTGCATGGGCCACCACTAAAAACATGTCACGACCCGGTCCCAAATTGTTGGGTCGAATCGGATCATGCCCAGCCTGCACCGTTGTTGAGACGGCGGCAGTAAGCTGTATTCAGTAGAGAAACACATGCAGATAAAAATTCTAACGAATATAAAATCTTTTATTCAATTAAAAATTTTCTGAAATACAATAACTATTAATTACAACATCTACATTCGATACATTGGTTACAAAAATTTACTATCCAGCTCTACTGATCTTGGTTTCCAGGTTCTGCGGGAACAGGCATCAGATCTTCAACAACTCAAACCTAAAATGTTGGTCTCCAGTCAGGAGGGAGCAAAGTACAATTCATGCAAATTTTAACAATTAAAATGACAATTAATATCATGCACTTTTAAACAGTTTGAAGATGAGCAGTTTTGAAATAATACAGTACAGTGATGTGAATAGGTAATGAATATGACCGGATTGGGTTACAGTAGTATCCTAGCGATACGGTATGGCTTGTCCCCGTGTGAAGAGGGGAAAGCTAATACAGTCAGTTATCCTAATTTGGATTTGGTCATATCCACTACTCTACTCCCCCAGTCCCCAACAGTACAGTCAATACTCCCGAAAGAGTCCGTGTTAGAACAGTGGTTTAAAATTTGCAATGAAATGATTGCTAAAATAATCGTAAATCCACATAAATGTACTTGCCTTTAATTATATGACTGGAATGAAGGTTGACTTCCGGGGTTGATGTTCAGACTTGTCCTCGAAATCCTACAATCGAGAAGTCTGCCTTAGAACCAATTGAACCATATCTAGGTGTGCTAGTTGCAATCTCTAGAATTTTGTCCTAGTCAATTTTAATCTTTCTTACATTATCACAACAAACGCAATTACTAGTGAGTTGTATTAAAATTACGAAGAAAACTCACTTTACATTTTAATCTCGGGAAAAACTTTGTATAAATCAGTTTATTGGCAAAATTTGGTAGTTTCATATTTATACATATAAAAAAAACTAGGACTTTTCTTTAAGTGAGAAATACGTGAATTTCTTATCTAAATAATATAATTTAAAAATTCTAACATGATAAAACATTTATTATTTTCTTTTTTATAAAAATAATAATTAACATATTTCGTTTTCGCAGCAAATCAACAATAAAAATAAAATAAGAAAAAACTAACTATTACAATTTCCACCAGAATAAATAAATGGGCTTATGCCCTTACAGACCATTACATGAATTTAAATAAGAATAAACTTGGTTAGTCTCTAAAATTATCCTACAATTTAAAATATATTAAAAAAATATTTATGAGTCTCAGATTTTTGGTCCAATCGTCATTTATAGCTAATGCCTCAACGTCCGGGCAAAACCGGTTTCGTTTGCACTTAGCTAGGGCCTACTGACCGGTACGGTCGTCGCCCGAAAAATCCAAATTAAATTATTTTCCGAAAACCGATTAAAATTCATTTTATAGAAATTTCATAAAAATTTGGGCAGCATCTCCTCTATATTCGGTATAACCCAAAACTGGGAAAATACGCCACAACCACCAAATAACCATCCCAAACCAGGGAAAACCCATTAATTCACTTCCATCACAATAGTAATAGCACACAAAAATGTATTTCCGAAAAACATTCGGAAACCCGAATTAGAAATCGGAGAACCCGAGATGAACCTCGGAAAACCCGAAATGGTCCTCGGAAAAAAAAACCAAAATCACAGAAGCTAAATATTAATCAATATATCATAATTCCTAAATCACTTAGAAGTTTCATAAAACCAAACTAGCTTCGGAAAATCCGAAACTACCCAATTATTCCAAGTAAAACCAACACCCAAATAAATTCGAAACCAACAAAATTACAAAGACTTCCGAAAATAACTCGGAAATCCCAAAATATGGAAAAACTCAGATCATATCCAAAATGAACTCGGAATTTCCGAGAAACCCATAAATATAAAATCTTCCCGAATTACTCGGGAATTCCAAAATATGGAACTATCAGAACTTTCCCGAAATACTCGGGTATTCCGAGAATGCAAACCAATAGAACCACCACAGAACCTATTTCTCGAAATCCAACATGATAAGGAAAACCAAGTTTCAGAAATTCCGAAACTAACATATAAACAAACCGAATTCCCGGAACGGGATCGGTGGACCAAAATCATCATAGACTGGAGGGACGAACTACTGTGATTATCCAGAGATTACCCATGTCCGTTGGTCGGGGAGCCGCGGGATAAAACTCGGGAAGCTAGGACAGCAGCGGTCCACTGGAACAGCGACCCAGGGTGCGGACAGCGGAACCGAACCCGCGGGAAGCGCGGAAATACTCGGACAACGGAGACGGAGTCCGCAGAAATCTCGAGAAACCCGCAGAATAGCGAAAATGACGAATCGGGAACCACGGAAACAGCAGGCCACGGCAATGACCGAAGCACGGGGCTTCGGCCTCGAGATCGAGGAAGAAGGGGTCGGGGCTCGGGCGGAACAGCGCCGGCACCGGGGCGGCTAGCGCCGGCGGTCAGCGGCGGGAACAGGGGCTGCCGGGTCGGGATCTGCGCCGGAGACTGGCGCTGGCGTCGGACGGGGGTCGCCGGGAGGCGGTGGCGCACTGGCGCGCGCAGGGGTCGAGCGCAGGGAGGCAGGCCGGAGGAGCTCGGGAGGCTAGGGCTAGAGAGCTTGTGGAAAATTGGGGAAAGTGAAGATGATCCATGGAGAGGAAGGTGTAGAGGGGTTTTATAAGAAGAAGGGGGAGTTACAGAAGACCAAGGGGTGGCCGACCAGTCGGGAGCCCGAGGGTTGGCGTCGGCGACGGTTACTCAGGAGGGTCATCGGTTTTGAGAAAACGAAAGAAGGAGCCTAATGTTAGAATGAGAAAGAGAGATATAGTTAATGAGTGAATGAATGATGTTGTAACATAAAACTTGGTTTTATAACACATATTCATAAAACACCCCCCCCCCCTTTTTTTTATGTAGCCCAGTGGGTTTATGGCTTAACAGAAATTTGTTTTAATATAAAGCCCATTTATCCCAATCTATAAGAAGCCCATTAACAAAATATTTACTAACAATCTTTTTTTTTTTTTTTTTTTAGAAAATAATCATTTCAATTTAATCACTAAAGGCCCAAACTTAATTATTAACAAAATATTTTGGCTTTAAGTCCATTATAAAACCCAATATCATATTTTCAACCCAATTTAATAATTAAAAACCAAATAAAATATTTTAATTTCTTCAAAATATCTTTTCATTAACTAATCAAATTCTTTTTATTAAATGAAATTAATTCTTTTCTTTTAAACAAAATTCTTTTAAGGAAAATAAATTGATAAAAATAATTTAATTATTCGAAAATTCTCATTATTAAACTGGGTCTCACACCACCAAGTCTACAAAATCTGTCCATATTACCTTTGTGTGTGTGTGTGTTGTGAGATGTGTGTGAGTGTTTTGTGAGGTGTTTTGAGAGTAGTATTGTATCCTATAGTAAAACCTATCTCTAAAATAGTAGGAAACCTATTAGGAAACCTAGAGAGGCCTATTAGAGTGTGGTATCATGTGAGGGAGAGTGGTGTTAGTGAGTGGGGTAATGAAAAGGGTAAATTCATGATATAGGCAAGGTAATGGGTAAAGGGCTAACATGTGTCGTAAGATGGCCTAGATGCTTAGGATACCCCAATTTCTTGGTAGGTAAACCTTAGATAGGTTGATATCATGCTACCCTAGGGAGCCTAGGCTAGTGCCATGGGTATTGGCGGGGTTCCTTGGATTTGGGTAAGGTATCGGGATTTACCTTAGAAGGGTAAATACTAGTTTTGCCTAGAAATAGGATATTAGTGTTAGAAGCCTAAGATGGTGTTAGAACTTGATTTCCGTGGTTGGTAATGATTAAATATGGTACTCTAAGACTAGTTTTGACGTCGGTTGACCGTTTTGACCAAAAGTCAACCGAAGGTCAAACTTAGCCTTTAAGCGACCCGATTTGACCGAAACCAACCCAGAGTTGACCAGTTGACTGAAAGTCAATAGTTGGTCAACATTAGACTAGTTTGACCTAGAGTTGACCTAGAGTTGACCAGAGTTGACCAGAGTTGACTTTTGACTAAAAGTCAACTGTAAGTCAACCGTTGATCCCGATTGACCTAGTTTGACTTGGAATGACTCCCAGTGACCTAGTATGACCTAGTATGAACCAGTATGGCCTAGTATGACCAAGTCTGACCTAGATTGACCTAGTTTTGACTTAGACTTACATTCATGACTTGTATTAGTTTTCTTTTCAGTATTTAGTCCTGTTTGACTTATAGTATCTTATTTTAGGTCTGTGATCACTCTGAGCGTCTGTTCACCCTATCAGCTCAGGACCACAGGCGAGTACATTCACTGATAGTTTTCATTATCTTGATATCTACTATATTCGATTCAGTTGTAGTGTTTTACATGATTCCCGACACGACGGTTCACGGACTAGTATACGTCGGATCCAGTCATGAGATGTTATTCCTTGTCTCCCTTGGTATATGAGTATGTGATATTTTTGTGTTTTTGTACTTGTATAGACATGGACTTGAGAGTGGGCTGATCACCTGCTTTTAAGTCCCGTGTCATGACGTGTTATGTCCGGATCCGTAATACTATTCGGGGATGGGGGAATTATTAGGGGTTATGTGATCAAAGCCCCATGTCACTATTTTTCTAGCGCCACCCTCACCTCACGTAGGGTGTAGCAGATACTCCATGTCCATGTTATCCAGGTTGGCCGGCATGACCCTTTCCAGATTTTCATGTGATTATCGGGCCAAGTGGATAACCCTACCATGATTCCCTAGCCGATCACATATCGCTCTAATAATTCAAATCACATTTTACATTATTGCTATATCTTATATTCTAGTTCAGCTTTACTTACTGTACCTTTCACCATGCTATGATTCATTTCTCACATGCTCTACCTGCTTTTATTGTACCATATTTTGACTAAGTTCTGTTTGAAAGAAGGGTTACAACCCCGGTCCTTGTTTGGTTTAAGGGTTGTAACTTGGCTTTCAAATGGTTCCCATGTCACTTATATCTTTGTCGTGTATTCCATTATACTGTCTCTTATAGTATTTCTTAATTCATATGGAACTGCTGTTGGTGTTTGTACTTGCTCATTTTCCTGACAGGATACGTTGACAAAATTTTACAGATGACTTAGAGGCTGATTGTCCGACTTACTACGGGATAGAGTCTGATGGACTTGACCTAGACAGGGGCTTAGTGGTAGAGCCTCTTGACTTCGCTCACCCAGAGTAGCCTAGTTGTAGTTAGGTTTGCCTGGCCTGCGAGCCAGCCAGTTTATTTCTGTTGTAGTATCTTTATACTTAGTATTATTCTGAGACTCTGGATTTTGTGTTAGCTGTGACTTGTGGATATTTCTGGACTCGTTTCTTGCTTATTCTATCATATCTCTTTTCCATGTTTTCTACCTTAGTTTTGATTTATGTGATTGAGACAGTATTACTTTGTTCCTCCGTTCGGAGTGTATATACTGTACAGGTACATTTATCTGTTTTAGTCGTAGTATTTACAGACCCTATATACAGCATTCTACCGCCGATACTGCGGCGTAGGCTGGACGTAACCACGTGCTCGTGCCCCTCTTCAGGGTACGGGTCGTGACAGAATGCGTGGACCACGCCCAGCCTACGTCGCAGTATCGGCGGTAGAGCACTGTCAAGTACCCGATACTAACTTCAACCTCTAAAGACCCATAACTATAAAGGTACTCGTATCACATCACAAAAACTAAGGAAGATAAGACAAAAATAATAGCAATATCACTAGAACAACTAGAATATACAAGGATCATATGAGACAAGAATAAAATAGAGGAAAACAATAACAAACTAATAACTACCAGACCTAGAACTCCTAAAAAATAACTTACGGTGAAGAATACCGAGAACCACCCCAGCTAGCAACATCCTGTAGTCCAATATTGAGGACACAGCTAGAATAAGGCAAGTAAAACTGATCATGGCATGTACAAGAATCATCTATCTAGGTGTGTGAGTAATAGCTACAACATGTGGCCGACTTGGGAACTTGTACAATAGTAACAGGCCTGGCTAATCATACGTGGGGTGTATGATCAACAGTCACAATCAATCGATATATAATGGGTGCACAATAGGCTTTGACCACATATCTACACTAATACTTCCCCTCCCCCGACTAGTATAGTGGATCCAACCATGACACATCATAACGCACGATTCTCTGAGAGGGTAGCTAGCCTTCGCAGGAATCGTGTCTATACAATGCACAAGGAACAAGAAAGACTTGCATAATATATACGAAATAATACCAGGAATAACATCTCATGACGGGATCCAAAGAAATACCAATCCGTGTGAACAATGTGTCAAGAGAACAAGGATATCTACACTAAATACAAGAAACATAGACGATATCATAAAACAAAAATATTATCAGAGAATTTACTCGCCTGAGATTTTGTGGAATATGCCAACTGTGTAATCTGTCTCAGAGTAAAATCACAGACCTAAGATGAGATATATATAAGCTAATTAGGGTTCAACAGTGTTAGGCATGATTATATAGTATAAGCTATGTAATCTAGGTCAATCTCTGTCCACTAAGTCAAACTAGGTCGCACTGAGTCACACTAGGTCAAACTAGGTCACAGGAAGTCAAACCAAGTCAAACTAGGTCAAACTTGGTCAATGGTTGACTTACAGTTGACTTTTAGTCAACTGGTCAACTCTAGTCAACTCTGGTCAACTCCAGGTTAAACTAGGTCAAATATTGACTCTACTTCGACGTTCAATCAAAGTAGTCAACCATGGTCAAACATGGTCAAAGCTAGTCCCTATAAACATATACAGGATCAACATATCAATTTCAGTGGTTGTGAAATCACTGGAATCGATGGATCTCAAAATACAACAAAAGAGAAAGATTATAATAATAGGGTAAAAATCTACAGATGTTGTCGAATGGTGAAACAACCATCACCAATGTGTCCAGAATGGTCAAATTAGCTAGGATAGCTTATCCATAAGTCCAATTTGGATACATGGGTAAAAAGGTAATTTTGGGTCAAAATGGTGTCCGTGTCGGATCTACTTTGTACCAAAAATGTGACAGAATAAAAGTTCTCAAAACCTAGCAAAATATATGTCCATGAATCGAGAATGACGATACGAACTCAACGGTATATCCGGAATTGGATTCCGATGAGCCGATCTCAAAATGGTCCGTTGACCCGAATATTGGAATCCGATTTGTACGAAAATACGTGTCAGAGCCAATGTCTTCAAAACTCAGTAAATTATATGTCAACGAGTCCAGAATGACGATACGAACTCAACGGTATATCCAGAATTGGATTCCGATGAGCCGATCTCAAAAAGTCCCATTGATCCGGACCGTGGGGCCCACGTTGTACCAAAATGCGTGCTAGGGCCCACATCCTCCAAAACTAGCAAACTTTATATGAAAATGTTCCAGAACGATGCCACGTGTCTACTGGTGGTGTCAAAAATTGAATCCAGAGTCCCGGGTTCAAAAATAAAATTTTACAAGTACAAAATTAAGAATTCGGACGACCAACTTTGGCGTCGAATTCGACCAACCAAACGTGCTTACAATGAAACAAAACTTGAGGGGCAGGAAGAGGGTTATACCAGCTACGCACATGAACTGGTGACACATCAAATGGAGCTGCGACGACGGAGATACGAGCCGACAAAATTGGCTCCATAAAACTGTCTAAAAATAACACAATTTAAAGCGTCAAATTAGTGGCCGGTTTTGGTGTATCAAACAACGAAATTAACGGACGAAACATGATAGGAGTGAAGGGGTATATACCGAGATTATGACGGAGTAAAGAGTTTGTCGATCCAACGGTCGAATTTTCTGAAAAATGTATACGAAGTCGCTGTAATGAAACACGAATTCTGAGTTCAAAACTCGCGCGCGCCAACGGGATCTCGTGTCAAACGCACGAATCGACTATGTATCACGCCGGAGAGGAGAGCGGTGGCCTCGGGGGCCTGCCCAAGGTTTCAGCAGAGTCGTGTGCGGCTTGGGGGTGCTAGTCGGCGGCGGCGGCCCTGGCTGCACGTGGTTGGCCGGTAGTGGCACCGACTGCTGCTGCTGCCTAGTGCTGCTGCTGCTGCTTGCTGTAGCTGTGGCTGCTACCACTCGTAGGGGCACACGGTGGGGCGACGACGGCGGTGGTCTCGTGGCGGCGGCGGTGGTGAGTAGTGATGGTGGTTGATAGTGGTGGAAGGAAGAAGAAGAGGAGGGATGGAGGAGTTCGGCTAGGGGGTTGTTCGGCCATGGAGGTTGGGGAGGTGCTGGTGGTGTTTTATGGAGCGGGTGAAGAAGAATAGGAGAAGGGGAAGTTCGGCTAGGCTGGGCCAGGTGGTGATGTTGGTGTGAGCAAAAAGAAAGAGAAAAAGAGAGTTGTTTAGAAAGAGAGAGAGAGAGAGAGGTCAGTTATAGGGGGAGTGTGCTGGTATGGGGAGAGGGTGAGGTGTGTGTGTGACTAAGGAGAGAGAGATTAGTATATGTGTGTATATATATTATATATTTTAGAATGAGAGAGAAAGGGATATTTATTAAAGAAAAAGAGAGAGAGAGATATTTGTATCGAGATATTTTAAATAGAGAAAAAAAAATTGTGTGGGGTGTTTGGGTAGTCATGAGAGGACAACATGGAGCTTGGGTTTGGGTTCGGTTGAGCCGAGTCGGGTCAAAATCGGGCTTGGTACAATAAATGGATTAATTTTAGGTATTTATGATCATGGGTAAAAAGGTAACAGGCGGGGGCTCAATTAAATGGGACACAAGTATCATGCGGGTAGTAGGCTTCATGTGGGCAATGTCCATATTTTGGGTCGACTAGGTTGGATCGATGTCGGGTCCCGAAATTAAATTGGAAGTCTGGTCACATTTTACGGTGGATAATTAATTGGCCTAAATTGACCTAAAAGTTGTGTGAAGCAAATAAAGCACAAAATGATATGTCTGAGTGAGACACGAAGGTCATGGGTGTAGGGTGTCGTAAGTAGATCATTCATGAGAAATTGGTTTCAAGAAAACGACTAGTCTTGTGCTCCTAAATTAAAAGTCATGACGATGTGCATATGATGATCAAAGATAAAAGTGAGAAAATCAATTAATAATTATTTAATGATCAAATAGTCTAAATTGACCCGAAGTTGTGTTAAGTAAAAAGAGTACAAGGGAACAAGTTTGAGTGGGACGTGATATATCAAAATGAAGATAATCTTGTCTACTACACACTGATGAAGAGAGTTTCCAGAGATTGGCATCTCTGACGCTCCAGAAGTAAAAGTCACGAAAAAGAATATTAAATCAAATAATAATCAAATAATAATATCTATTGCAAATAATTGATTTAGAAAATGGAAAAAAATTAGCCCTAAATTCAAGGGACTTACATAGCTAAGACGGTACGTGGCGGATCCTAGTCATATTTTGGACCACTCCGAGATTGAGGTGGTCCCGACTCTCAACTATCCAGAGAAGTCAGTTGAGATTCTGGATCATTGGGAGAAGGTGCTCCGGAACCAAGTTATTCTCTTGGTTTGCGTCGTATTGAGGCATCAGTCTCCGGGTGAGTCTACCTGGGAGGGAGAGGACGACATGCGCGAGCGGTACCCTTATCTCTTCGACCCTTGAGGTATTAATCTTCTTTTGTTCTGATTGTGTTCCTGTTATAGTTTTGTCTTTTAATTTCGAGGACAAAATTATTTTAAGGGGGATAGACTTGTCATTACCACTTTTTCCAAATAGGAATAATTTTGTCATTTTATATTATATAATATTGTGCCTAATTATTTATTTTATTGTGTTAGTTATTCTGGTTAGTGGCCTATTTTTTAGACTTGTGTTAGTGAACCAATTAGACTAGACACTACACTAGAGACCAACAATTAGTATGACATGACTCATGGACCAACTCATTGGACTAGGCCCAATTATACCCACATTACAAAAAATTTGTGTTTTCGTAACAATTAATTTGTGACAAGTGTAAAATTTATCACTGAAAGGGATATTTCTATGATAAGTAAATTTTGTTGTCACTCATAATTTGATTATGTGACAACAGTTTCTTATCATCACACTGTTAAATCATTCAGTGACTATATATTTTTGGTCATCACAAAATGTTGTCACTGAAATAAAATTTTAACTTTTGACTCATATCAAAGGCAAGTTTTATGTGACAAATGAAAATACATGTCATTTATTGTATTATTCTTTGACATCCTTAAAGAATTATAACATCAAGTTCTATGTGAAAAATACTTGTCATTTAAGGTGTATTATATGACAAGTGAAAATTATTGTCACTTAAGGTGTATTCTGTGACTTCTTTTGAAGAATTGTAACAACAAGTTTTTTGTGATAAGTGAAATACTTGTCACTTAAGTTGTATTATGTGACAAGTAAAAAATTTTGTTACATAAAGTGTATTTTATGACTTCGTTATAGAATTGTAACAGTAAGTTCTATGTGAAAAGTTAAAAACTTGTCACTTAAGGTGTATTTTGTGACTTCCTTAAAGAATTGTAACAGTAAATTTGTCACTTAAGGTGTATTATGTCACTTAAAATATATTCTGGCAGAATTTATATATATTATTATTTTTATTTAACAAAGTAATGGTTGTGGTGTAATGGTAGGATGTTGATTCTGGAGTAAAAGGTTGCGTTTTAGAATCACATATGATATATATATATATTTTTTTTATTTTATTTTATTTTTTTAAGGAAGTCACAAAATACACCTTAAGTGACAAGTTTTTAACTTTTCACATAGAACTTACTGTTACAATTCTATAACGAAGTCATAAAATACACTTTATGTAACAAAAATTTTTACTTGTCACATAATACAACTTAAGTGACAAGTATTTCACTTATCACAAAAAACTTGTTGTTACAATTCTTCAAAAGAAGTCACAGAATACACCTTAAGTGACAATAATTTTCACTTGTCATATAATACACCTTAAATGACAAGTATTTTTCACATAGAACTTGATGTTATAATTCTTTAAGGATGTCAAAGAATAATACAATAAATGACATGTATTTTCATTTGTCACATAAAACTTGCCTTTGATATGAGTCAAAAGTTAAAATTTTATTTCAGTGACAACATTTTGTGATGACCAAAAATATATAGTTACTGAATGATTTAACAGTGTGATGATAAGAAACTGTTGTCACATAATCAAATTATGAGTGACAACAAAATTTACTTATCATAGAAATATCCCTTTCAGTAAAAGGTTGCGTTTTAGAATCACATATATATATATATATATATATATATATATATATATATATATATATATATATATATATATATATAGGAACGGCAAGGCACCCCCGCGTGGAGGGCGCGGGTTCGAGCCTCCTTGGGAGCACGCTCCCAAGCTCCGTTATATATATATATATATATATATATATATATATATATATATATATATATATATATATATATATATATATATATATATATATATATATATATATATCATGCGTCACTTATAACATTTATAGGGATGATGTATATTGCCACGAGAAGAATACTATCAGTGACAATATTTGCTTGTCACATTAGCAAACGTTTTGTGACGCTATAGTGACAACCTAGTCATAGTTAAATATTTTGTGATGCCATGTTTTAGTCGTCACATTTTCTTTTAGATAG
The DNA here is from genome assembly GCA_029216955.1 of Iris pallida. Taxonomy (NCBI): domain Eukaryota; kingdom Viridiplantae; phylum Streptophyta; class Magnoliopsida; order Asparagales; family Iridaceae; genus Iris; species Iris pallida. Next base: position 22,270,384 of record JANAVB010029620.1, read on the forward strand.
GTATATGTAACGGAAGTAAGTCGTCACTGTATTCGTCATAGAAGATATGTTGTGACAAGTTTTATAATTTCTTTGACAACTTTATATGTCACAAAAATCATATTTTCTTGTACTGCCATTTAGCTATGTCATTTAATAAAATAGATATTAGACTATTTACCAAATAGGATTAGAGCCTTCCATGCATTAATTAGCTCACATGACAAGCTTAAGAGGGCACATTAGACAAATTAGATTGGCATGAACCAATCCTAATGGTCGGCCACTTATAGAGGGCTCTTCCATTCTCTCTCTCTCTTCATTCATTTATACCATTTTTTTCTAATTTAGTGTTCTTCCCCAAATTGATCCATCTCTCGACCATTTTCTCTCAAATTCTCTTTCATTACTCTCATTCTCATCACTTGAAGGAGTGGAGACTACGAGCACTAGAAAAGGAGTCAATTTGCTAGAAGCTTCGTGTCTATTTGGCTTTTCATTGGAAATACATCTCCCAATAGGTATACATCTCATTTTTCTCTCTAATTAGACTCAATTGTTCAATTTGACCCTTAAGAATTCACTCATGGACTAGGACTACCAATAGAAAGAAGATTTACTCTAATGACTATCTATGTGAAAGTTATATAGAGTTTTGTGCCAATTTTGGGGAAATTTCGAGATTGGTGCATCAAGTGTTTGTTATTTGATTATCTAGATATAATTAGATTAGAATTGCTTGTGTGTTTCTAAATCTGTGTACATAATTGGATTACGAGTAGGCCGTATCTTGATACGGTAGGACATGGAGTAATTTTAGGAGTTTTTCCTCCGACACTTGTGGCACACATGTCCAATTGTACATGACACTTGACACTAGCCTTGTATTGCTCTAATTATGTTCTAATATGTATTTTAGACTTGGTCATGTGATTTGGTAGGATTCAGGCAAGATTTGGTATAGGTATCTTGGACGTATCACAAGCGTATCGTAGATTAGTGCGATACGGGGGTGATGCACACCAAGTGTTTGTATTTGTGTGTGTGTGTAGGCCCAAACATATCCAAGTGTGTACCTATACATATTGATGTGGAGAAAGAGAGAGAGAGAGAGAGAGAGAGTGAGTGTGTGTGTGTGTGTGTGTGTGTGTGTGTGTGTGTGTGTGTGTGTGTGTGTGTGTGTGTGTGTGTGTGTGTGTGTGATTGTGTGTATGTGGGTATAAGTGAGTGTGTGTGAGTTAGAGAGCGGAGGGAAGAGAAGTAGTAGCAGTAGCATTTGCTACTCTTCCTGTAATAGCAGGGTATAATGTAGCAGCAATGTGTACTGTTGTGGCTTAAAGTGTGTAGAAAAGGGGAAAATCGGTGTAGAGGAGTAGTAGAAATGCACTGCTTGTAGGTAGCATAACATAAGGGCTTTAGCTTGGCAGCAGTGAGGGAAAGCCTGTGCAGGAATTTAAAGCAACAGCAGATGTAGTAGCTGCATCAATGTAGCAGTTAGCAAAGTTGGGGGTAGATCAGAACAGATAATAGCAGTAGCCTGCAGTAGGCTTTGCTGCATAAGGTAGTAGAAACAATAGTAAAAAGGGGTGTGTGCAATAGCAGTTAGGCAGTAAAGAAGTGTGAATAGTAGGTCGTAGCAGTAGCTACAGCAGTAGTAGAGGATAGAGGATTAGAAAGAGGCAGCAGTGAATGAATAGGAAGATCTAGTACAGAACAGTAGCAGGTTTTGGGGTAAGGTTATGCAGATGAGGACTAGTAGTAGTAGCTTAACCATAGCAGCAGTAGCACTTGGTAGCAGTGGCAATAGAATAGTAGCACCTCTATGCAGCAGGGGTTTTAGTGTTTTTGTGTGTGTGAGTTTAGCAAGGGTTGAGTTAGGATAATGTGTATAGGTATTTAGTTTGGGTATTTGGGTATCTTGGTAAACCATTATTTATATATGTATATATAGGTAATTGGCATATAAGATCAGGTATATGTATATGTTAGGTAAATATATAGGCATAGGAAATTGGGTACACATATAGGTATTGTGGCTAGTATCATTAGGCATAGGTAATGGGATTACCTATGTGATATGTGATAGGGTATTAGGATATTAGGAAAATAGGCTAAGGTATTGTATCATAGAGGGTATATATGTACAAAATAGGTAGATACATAGGGTATGGCCTAGTATAGATTAGAATACCTTAGTATGGTAAGGTATGGATCTACAAACCTAGGTATGGCCTAGTTTGACCTAGTTTAGCTCGGGATTGACCTAGTTGACCTATTTTGACTTAGAAATGACTTGGAGGCCTAGTATTAAGCTACTATAATTTTACTATTGATACTTCACACTAGATTTTAGGCGATATAATTTTACGTTTATGATATCTTCTATGTTTCGTATATTTAGTATAAATATCATTGATCTCTTGACCCATTAGTTAAACGGATTGGTATTTTCGGATCTCATCATGAGAAGTTATTCCTTGTATGTCTTGGTGTACCATGTGCAAGCCATGTTGTTATTCTTGTGCATTGTATTGACATTGATTCCTGAGAAGATTAGCTACCTTCCTAGAGAATACCGTGTCATAGCGTACCATGGTTGGAACCACTGTACCCGTCGAGACGAAGAGTAATAGTGTAGATATGTGATCATACCTTCCCTATGAAAGTTATTGTTCCCTGTGAGTGTTAATCCTACACCGCACATATGATTAACCAGGCCATAAATTCTTCTGCAAGTTCCTAAGCCGATCACATGTTGAAACTAGTGCCCACTCACGTAGATAGTTGTTTCATGTTTAATGTTCATGATGTCTCCTACTTTTATACAATTTTTTTATATTTTTCGTCATTCATGTACATATTACATTATCTTGTATATTCTCTCTATTTACTTCATATAGTCTTTATCATTTAAGAGAACTATTATTAGAGGTGTACTTCGCTCCAATCCTTACTGGATAGTTTTTTCCCAAATGATTTAGATGATGATGTCTTACCTACTATGGCCCATAGGATGTAGTAGGAGTAGACCAGGAGACGCTGATTCAAGAGGGTTTAGCTCTAGCTAAGGAGGCTCTAGTAGCGACTCAGTTAGACTAGATTTTAGTACTAGATTTACCTCCAGCTCTCTGACTCTTGGCATGTTATTATTTTAGAGGCTTATGTTATATTGAGATAGTTGACTCTTAGACTCTGATTCTGGACTTGTGTTATGTTTATGTTAGACTTATCATGGATATTCTTATCATGTCTTTATATCTTTATCGTACCATTTATCTTCCTTATAGTCATTATGATTGAGTATAAATATTATCATGATATGACCTCCTTTTGGAGTTGAGATATCTTTGACAAGTTATGATACATATTGTTAGATTCTGTAGTAGACCTAGACTGCGTTCTACTGTCGATGCTGCGGCGTAGGCTGGGCATTGTCTCGCACTTGTACCCTTACATCGGGTGCGAGTCATGACATAGCCAGATATTTGTGTATTAATTTCTTGAGTTACCGGATTCCCTGATGCTAGTAGGACTAGGATTGCTTGTTGTTACTATTTAGAAGTTGTGTTATAGGACTTGACGTCTAGATAGTGGTCAGATCAAATAAGTTGTGGATACAAATTATATGATTTTTTGAGAGTTGAGGACAATTATTACTTGCGTGAGTCATGTTGTGCACGACACTTTTATATTATGTATCTATATTTATTCGGAGAGAATATATGTTTCCTGTGATCCAATTTCTCCTTAGTTACCGTTGAAACTCCAGTACCAGAGCTACGGCTATATGTATACCAGATCTGAATGTCTTTTACTTTAGAGATGTCTATGCTTATAAATGTTGTCCTCAAAACATCATGTTAATTTGGTTTAGTTTACCCACCTGGATATGTCAATTTACTTTTTATTTTAGCTTGCATGTTATATACCTTATTACGTTCCTTTGAGGACCTGGTGATCTTTCCAGGTGTTGTTGGACTTAATGCATAGAGTTGTCGTGATGTGTTTATACAGGATTCAGGTATTAATGGTAGTATCATTTTATTATTTCTTTTGTGCCTTCTATTTTCTCTTGCACTTTATATTTCTGCCATAATTTTTATTTTTGTTATAGCCTAGTTTTATAGACCTACATATTGCTCTTCGGGTCTATTCAAACATATATGTTGGTGGGCTACAGACCATAACACATATTATTTATTCTTGATATTTATTCATTATGTGGATTGAGATATTTGATAGGTGATATGATAGATAGATTTAGATACCAAGACCACTTATACGTATTTGAGTCAAAGTAGAGTCTGGTTAAATACGTAGTTTGCATGTCGTGTATTCCTAGTCTGACGTATATTGGTACTGTGGCATTACAATAGTGTAGGAAAAACTAATAAAATGGGATGGACATGCCGACACGACTAAACATGAAGCTTGGTTGGACACAGACACATTATGGACACGTAGGAATTTAGGGAATTAGAATGATTAATGCTAATGATAATTAGGAATATTTATAGGATGATTATGACTAATCCAGTAAAAGAATTTTCCTAGCATACTCCAAAGAATATTTCCTAGAAATATACAAGATTCCATGGAATATTCCTTTGGGTTAATTAACACTAATCCTAATTAATTATGGATATTCTAGAATGCTCTCACTAATCACCTAGATAATCATGATATACAACATGTGACTAAAATACCACTCCACTTCTAGGATTTTATCAAATTGCCATTCCACCTCCATATTCATAAACTTCCAAATAGTTATCAATGGTGCCACTCCACCTTCAATATTTACAACTTTGCCATTCCTTTCTCGTTATCATCCAAAAATAATAATTTCCAAAAAAATAAAATCAAAAAATTTGGAATTAGAAAATTAGAGAAATTCGAAAACAGGGGGTTACATGTCTACCTACCTTAAAATTTTGTCCTTGAACTTTAAAATGGCACGATTAGGCACGACATATACAAGGATTTGAAATAATTTTGCACGACTAAGTACGATCAAGGATATACTTGAAATCTAATCATGGCTAATAGAGTCAAAATCATCCAACGATTAATATTTTAGACATGAAAATAAATACGGTCAAAATCTATTCATGATCAATATAATCAAAATCGTTTAGATATGATCAAGACCAAAATTATTTGAGCACGATTATATAGTCATGTGAGCAAAATCACCTGGTCATGGCTAAGAATATTCTAAATCATCTACGATCGGTTACAGAATCAAATTCATATATACGATTAAGAATCAGAATTTATGCACGATCAAGAATCGACTTCTAGTTACAATCGATTGAATTAAAATCACCTAGTCATGGAAAATCATTTAGGCATGAAAAAATTAAAATTTTGGCACGATCAGAATATATAACTAAAATGTATAGTTATGCTAAAATTAGAATCTAAGCATGGTTCAGACCAAAATCAAAATCATTTAGTTATGATCATAATCATTTAGGCACAACCAATCCAAATCATTTAGGTATACTCAATGATAAAATCCTAAATCGTTTAAGCACGATTAAGGATGGTATCAAAATATGGCATTTTTTGGCCTAAATTGACCCCAAAATTGTGAGAAGCAAATAGTATACAAGAAAACATATTTGAGTGGAACATGATATACCAATTCGAAGATAAACTTGTCTAGGTCAAAACTCATTAAGGAAGTTTCTAAAGTTTGGCATTTCTTGTGCTCATAATATCAAAGCTACGAAAGAGTACATTTTATTATCATGAATAAAAGTAGAAAAATATCTTATTAATAACTATACTAAATAAAAAATTTAAAAATAAATTTAAAAAATAACTCTAAAATCCAGGGGGCTTACAACTTACCCACCTTAAAGAATTCCGTCTTCTAAATTACACTAACTCATGGTATAAGAAAATTAACCATATAAGATTTCTAGAAGATGCTAATACTAATGGGTTCTAAATTATCATAATTTATATTCTAAGCATATCTCCTATCATTAAAATAATATGAAACCCCTATATCAAACATGGAAAATATATATTATATCTCATCAAGATAGTAATACATCTTATGGCTAGATTTAGACTAAAGGATTCTATGTCGTAACCTTGGTTCATAGGAAAACGTAGCATAATAGCTCTACCCTTCAAATAAGGATAATGGGTGAACCATGCACCATAACAGTCCATGTCCCTAGACTGCTGACAGAAGCAACAACCACCATAAATCAGGCTTATAATCGAATAATCATTCCCAATATATAGTAATCTCTCTAATACTCTCATCTATGGAAGTCTATCCACCTTAGTTCTTTACCTAGTCCTATTAAACATTGATTCCTAACTTCTCTCTATAAGAATCTTCCAAATTCATAGGTAAGGGGAAGTGGCTACTCTAGACTTGGCCAGAATTACAATAAATAAAAGAAAATGATTTAGCCTTAGAATCAACAATGGTACAACTAAAATAATACCAGCTACAGCTACACCCCTAGGCTCCCTCCCTACTGGTGCCATATCATAAGCCTGGATAATTCTTTGTCCTCCATCCTACGGTCGAGCCCTTCCGTACTAGACCTCCTGTGGTGGTAAAGGTTGTCCTCTTTGTGATCCTTCTGGTGCTGCAGTCGTCTCAGCAGACGGTCTCGGTCCTGGTGGTGCTGGTAGTACTGGTCTTGGAGGTGGATATTGTGGTCGGTCGCTCTGCTGCGGATACTTCATGGCATGGTGCTGGTCATATCCAAACTGTAAGCAGTGTCCTAGTCTTCTCCGGCAATCTCGTTGAATGTGTCCTTCTTGCCACAACGATGACAAGTCGGGGGCTCCTTCGCTGGATACAGGATGACTCGTTGTTTAAGATGTACTCCTGGATGTCTGATCGATCCTCCATGATGTCCTCAAAATTACATTTAAAGCATGCATAAACGAAACTATTTAAACATGATTTCTAGATGACCCTTATACCAATGGAATTCTAAGTTTACATGATCTATTACATAATTCTAGATACTTTCTAACTAATATGATGACAACGCAAAAAATTATGGTCAGGAATGGTACAACTTTCTATAAAGAATATAAAGCTTATGTATTGTGGTATAAATCAAAGCTTTCTAAAGAGTCCTAAGTACCATCATGGTGCTATTGGTTAGCAACTTTATAAGGAGAAATTATTACTAACTCAATATTATTCCTATGTAGGACAGGTTTTTATCAAATAGTAGAAAAAATACTCTACTCCTTCTGACTGTCAACAGGCTATATAATTCTTACAAGTACACCTAAAATTTTGTACCTATCTGCTAGACAAGGGTTAAGGCTGAGCTGAAAAGTTACACACACCCATTGGTCAAACTTCTAGTCCAGGTCTTTTATAGATCGTTTCAAGGCTAGTCTTACTATATATAGAGATAATCTTCTAGCCTAACTCAAACCTTCCTACTCTATTTAATACTTCTAGGTCACCAATCATTATGATATCGGCACTCAATAATAATCCTTCTAGTACTTTTATTCAAAATTTTATCTTAGGCAAAGGGTATCACGAATTTAGTCTAGTGATCCTAGGGTCTCTCGTTAGGGTCAAATCCTATAATGTACTCTATTCTAACTTCCATCTTAGGAAAAATATCTATAAAATTTTACCCACCTTAGCTATTTACCTACTCCTCTCAAACATGCGTACTATGTCCTCTAAGTAGAAATTTCTACAGCAGAAGAATGCTACTCCTACCTACTCGATCCATCTAGTATAGGTTTCTATCTCTACCCTACTCGTTCATGGACAATCACTCCCTATAATATTATATCCCTCTTACTTCTATCACACAATATAACCAAAATAGTTCATCAAGCATAGATGTTCAATTTTTCGAAACTAGAAAAGAAGAGAATTTGATATAAGGAGTTCAAGAGAGGTATGTTCGATTATAAACACGAGGTTCAAGGCCGATAGTAGATAACAAAGAGAATTCAATAGCAGTTATAGATTGAGATTCTAATACACTATCATATTGCAGGCTCGTTCGGTATAGTAACATAACTGAAAAGATTTAATCTTGACCTGCATGAGCCACCACAAAAATATTTCACACTCCAGTTTCATAAGCATTCAGCTGTATGGCTAGAATAAGTATCATAATTTAATGGACTTATTCTAATCGTAGTACGCTGTAAAGCAAACTAGCATATGCTAACTAATCTATATCTCAACTATGTCTTAATCCACAATAATGAACAAAATTAAGAACAAACAATATGTGTCATGGTCTGTAGTCCATCAACATATATGTTTGGAATAGACCCGAAGAATAATAGAGGTCTAGCAAAACTAGGCTATGACAGCAAAGACAGAAATAAATAGTACAAAGAACGCAAAAATGATAATAAGAAATACTACCAATAGTACTTGAATCCTACAGAACACATCTTAATAATTTCATGCCGGAAATCTACTAACAGTTGGAGAGATCACCAGGTCCTCAGAGGGACATAACAAGATACAACAACTAGCCACAATATAAACAGTAAAAGTAATATAACATGAACATGAATATAACTGTCAGGGAGACTAACCATCTAAGTGTATGCATGTCGAAGACTACTTTGTTACATATGAGTGGGTAAAGGAATAAAGCATAACATCTGCTAGAGACATGTATATACTGTCATACCTTCCAACCGTGTTCTGACATACAGTCAGCGGCTGCTGCCGGATATATACTCTAGCAATACACCCATAACCAGGAAACTATAAACCCATAATCGGGCAACTATGAGGCTAAATGTAGCTATCTCATACGCCTAATAATAATCTTTCCCATCCATGTCTTGCAACAGTCATATCCATGACTCGAACAATACATATCTCAGTACAAAGTCACTAGCTAGACTCACATTAACTTTATATGAACCGACACACAAACCGCTCGCACTGATGATCAGTCAACTACGTAAGCTCGTGCCAACACAATGTAACTCACTTAAAGTTCCATGTCATAAGATGTGTCTAGTCATAGAAGTCATTGAAAAACAACTTCAATACGAGAAAGTCTACTAGCACGCTAGGTCACACACCCACCCACTACAGCACCCAAGTCATACTTGGACGCTCTCCTAATACAATTAATCCTAACACACTACAACACGTCCATGTATAACAGAAAATAAAATAAGATCACAATGGCACGATATCTTGCCTAAAATCACTGCGAAGGAATAAAGTACCGATCCGGCTTCAACCTCCCTAGTCACGGTCTCACGAACTCATATAAATAATAATAATAACTAACATTAATAACCACACTAACATGATTACTATTGCTGATATATATATATATATATATATATATATATATATATATATATATATATATATATATATATATATATATATATATATATATATATATAGGTTTAACTAACTATATACTAGTCATAATACATACTAGTCGTAATACTCCTTCTAGGACTAAATAAATTCCACCAAATATAAATATAAAATATTCAATATTAATTTTTAAATAAATCTCTATAATTCTGGAAATAAAAATTATATATTTATTATTATATAAAACCCATTTAAAAATCAATTCATGATCAAATTAATATCTATATTGATAAATCAACGTTATTAGGACTTATTTAATCATTAATAAAATAGCTTAAATATTCTAAAATAAATGATAAACAATTACTAAATTATCAAATATTTATGATCATAAGTCAAGGAGAGGTAATATGGAGCATTGGATGCACACAAATTATTTGGGACTCACAAGATGGTAATATCGATAGTTCATTTTACGGCAGAATTTTGTCCTTCAAAGATCGAATGATTCAAGCATTAAAAAGGTTATGAAAAACTCATTGAATGAGAATTGTAGGTAATCGAAATACGGTCATTTTTATATATGATATCAATGGTAAAAGTGAAGTTATATAGTTCAAAACTGTCCCGCAATGAACAATGTCAATTCTGGACATCCTTCGGTAAAACGTGTGCCCCGACGAATTTAGAAGGAATTTTGACATAAAATTTTATATATATATATATATATATATATATATATATATATATAAATATATATATATATATATATATATATATATATATATATATATATATAAAGTAGTAGACACATAGGAGAACTCAGAATTTTTGGTCCCACGAAGTTTTGATTTCTAGAAGTGGAGAAAACGCAGTCGTAAGATGGCTTGCATGTTATGATTTTCGACCAACAAGGTAGAGTCAACTTGTGGGGCTGTGCACAGCCTGTAGGGGATGTTCTTGGTGGTGGATGGCCATGGGAAGGTGGAGGGGGTCTTGGGCACTTGGGGAGGAGGTGGTTGGGCTGGAGGTGGTTGACAGTGGTGCGAATACAGCAAGAAGAGGAAGAAGGCAGCAACAGTTTGGCGGCAGCAATTGGGTAGGTTTAGGGTTTGTGAACAAAGGGTTTGCGGGTAAATGTAGGTTATATATATAGGGTTTCTAGGGGGTCGGTTATGGGCTGTTTTAGTATGGTTTGGGGTGAGTTTGGGTGGGTTTTGGAGTCCAAATACTAGAGGAATTAGCACATGAATATACAAGTTTCCAAATATAAGAAATTGGATTTGTAGAGTTTCCCTATTAGGTTTTGACCCAAATAAATAATCCATAAATTTGAATTAAATATTTAGGTGGGCCCCTCTACATGGGGGTGACCCTAACAAGTCCTTTACAAGTTGTTGGACAAGTTTAGGCTCGATATAAATTATCCGATTTGAAAATAGGCTTAAAAAGTCACATAAGGGGTTTTATATGCCATTTGAATTTAAATAGCACATGTGACCTTGATTGAGTGGGACACCCTAGTAGGCTCAAAAATAGTCAAAATCATATATTGAGTCATTTAGGTTTGATCGATATCGAGTCCTGAATTCAAGTTAGAAGTTACGACAAGTCTCATGGTAGATAACTTCTTGGCCTAAATTGACCTCGAGGTTGTGCGAAGCAAATAGAATACAAGAAGAAATATTTGAGTGGGACATGATATACCAATTCGAAGATAAAGTTGTCTAGGTCAAAACTCATGAAGGAAGTTTCTAAAGTTTGGCATTTCTTCTGCTCATAATATCAAAGTTACGAAAGAGTACATTTTATGACCATGAATAAAAGTGGAAAAATATCTTATTAATAACTATACTAAATAAAAATTAATAACAAAAATTAAAAATAAACTCTAAAATCCAGGGGGCTTACAGACATGGATTTATCTGTAATATAACTAGTATGTATCATGCGCCTTTTCAACAAAAAAAATTATGGTGTAATGGTTAAAATGTTAGACTTTTACCTCACAGGTCCTTGGTTCAATTTTTGATTGTAATAGATTATTGCTAATATTTACATTTTTTGCATTATGGATGTGCCCTATTGGCGGCACATTTTGAAAGGTCCGCCTCGGACCCCCATTAGCTCAGGACCGGCCCTGGTCAAGGTTATATAGGCATGATCGAAGATCAAAAGTTAGGCACGATTAGATATAGAATCGAAATGTAATCATGAGTTAAATTATTTAGACACAATATATAATAGAATCGAAGAAATGAGGTCAAAATAAGAATTTGAATATAGTTATGATCAAAAGTAGAATCGAAAACTAGCAAAAAATTAGAATCCAAATATAATCATGATTAGAGAAGGATCAAAGTCGAGTAGTATGATTTTATTGAAAATCAAATGGTTAAAGAAAAATCAATTGACTACTACATGGAAAAGAAAATCAAATGATGATGGATATGTAGGAAAGAAAATAAAACAACAAGATAATCATATTATCCTACTACAACTACTACAAGGTCTCAATGACCGTTATTCCTCGAGCATACTTTTATTTACAAATCCATAAATACGACTACCAAAATCATGATCCATATTTCTTTTAAAATCAACCTTCTCTTCCACTAGACTCTAGAATCTTCTGTGTAAACAGTCCCCAACTTTATGATCACCAGATCTACAATAGAGGCATTGTCCCAATCTCACTCTGCATTCACTCCACTTGTGTTTCGATATCTTGCAAAAATTACAAATAACCTCACGCTGCTTCTGAATATGAGTTGGTTCTTGGAACAGCTGCTGCATCAAAACTTGATCCTGCAAAGTCTTTGGCTAACCATGATGGCGCTTTGATGGTCCAGGAGTAGGATCTTTGACTTCATTAAAATCTCTTTTGGGTTTCAGATCCAAATCAACTTTTACTCTTTTAGTTATAGATACTATATCAGCATAGGTCCTGGCACCATTAGCTATGGTATGGATTCTAGTCTCTTTATCTAAGCCCTGACGAAACCAACAAGCCCTATCTTTAGGATCTTTCACCATATTCTAAACAAATTTACTAAGTTTGTTAAACTCGGCTGCCTACTCATCAACTGTCAAGTTACCTTGCTCTAGATTTTGAAACTGTGTATCTAATATCTCCTTGGCAACGGCCGAAAAGAATTTCTTCTTGAATTGCTTTCTAAACTTCTTCCAAGTCAGATCAGCATCTGCTACCTTAGGTTCATTCCTAAACCAAGTTCTAGCTAGGTCATGAAGTTGGAGTCCAGCGGCTTCTATATTCAAATTATCGAGAAGTCGTGCAACTCGCAGAACCCTTTCTATGTCCTCTAGCCACTCATCAGCATACAATATCCCTTCAATGCCACAAAACTCTCGAGGACCAAGTTTCTTAAAATCTAGGATAGTTCCTTCCTTAGGTGTAGAAATCTCCTAACTTGCTACTTTATCTATTGCTGCTAAGGTTGTTAGGTGAATATTCTTCATTCTTTCTTTCATTGCAGCTATTTGTTCATAATGTGCTTCAGTCTGAATCTTATATGTCTCCATCATTTCTCTAAAAATCTCAAGCATCCGTTCTCCAGTCATAGGCAACTCCCTAGGTATAGGAATAGTCGGATGGATTCTTGGGTTGGAAGAGATAAAGGAGGTAAAAATAATGAAGGATTCTTCGTCCTTTAGAAGTCAAAGGACAAGATGAAGACAATCCTCCGGAACCAGCAACGTCCAAATTATGCCTTCGAGTCACTCTCTTTTCTTTAGCAATTTTGGAAAGAGAAGAGAAGAATGAGATTCTAAGATAAATGACTTAGAAATATTAAAGAAAGAACTAGTACAAGGAATATATATACTCCTATAATTGTAGGATTATAATAGCACTCTACTCCTAAGTAGAAGATCATAAGAAATAAGCAGATAATTAGAATCAAAAATTCCTAACTCATGATTGAGTATTCCTATTTTGCAGGCTCCCAATGGTACTCTAGTCCTAAGCACCATTAGATAGACCTGCATGGGCCACCATAAAAATGTGTCATGACCCATGCCCACATGATCGGGTACGAGTGCATGGATACGTCCAGCCTACGTCGCAGTATCGACGGTAGTTAGTTGTCCAGACCTCGATAGTCACCAATTAATCACAGAAATCGTTATTTTGCTCAATCATGAAACTAGTAAAAGAAACAAAACCAAGTCCACACACAATCATAAGATCCACTATCACTTTTGAGTACATAGTACACGTCAAATTTCCCTCGGAGACAAATCTGGTAATCCATATCCATACAAAAATAATACAACTCATGCATTTGTCTTATCAAAATCATCTGCTACATATATCTCACATAGAATCCAAGTCTTCTAGAACCTTCCAAAAGTCGTCATCCAATCCAATGTAATCCTGCAACACAAGAAACTATGAGAATAACCATGATCAAGAATAAATACGACTAGAAACTATGTGCAATTGAAATACCATGTTCGTTATGTGGTCAGGCTTCGATAATACGGCACATCGAAGATGGCTATTAACGATAAAAATATGACATAACATATGTGAGATGTATGTATGCTATTTACAATATTTATGATAATATGGGTGTAACCACATACCTACTTGGCATTCCCCCCCCACCCCGAGACATGAAACAATATCATAACGATATGGAACACAAGTCATGATCAATATATAATATAGATCAATAAATAAGTCAAGATCATGACCATGATCAATAAACATGAATCACAATCAAAAAACATGATCACGATCAAGAAACACAATCACGTGTCAAACTGTGTCACAATATGAAACCTATCATGACAAAAAATATTGCATTTATAATGTATAAAGAAACATGAGTAAGGAGTGTACTTACCTCGGGTCCAATTGGTTGGAGTTGGTCTTAGTCCTACCTATACAAAATAAGAAAATTCCTATTAGGTCTCTCAAGGGTCATTTAAGAGATTGGCCCCAATTCTACAATCTCCTTTAAACCCATTCAAAGAAATCTTCACATATAAATCCTAAATTCATATTTCTAAACCCTCAAATACTAATACTGCCATTTATTTATACAGAGGCCAAAATTTTATTTCTAAAGACTAGTTAAAAAGGAATATGGCCTAAGCTCAGGACCATCTAAGCCCAATAACACTTATATGAAACCATTTATTAAGCCTTTAGCTATAAAGCCTATCCCAGGTTAAACCCTCAAATCAGCCCATAATCTTTTCCTTTCTTTTCTTTTCTTAAAGCCATAAAATCGAGTCTGGCCCACTCGACATGGCCCAGCCCAGTACTTCTATTCTTTTCCCTTTCTTTTCTCTTACTTATTCTTTTCCTTAAATCTTAGCTAAGCCTACGAGCTCTGACCTAGGCCTATCTTACAATTCTTCTTCTTTCTTTTAATCCAATGACATTTGGGCCTATAAAGTCAACCTAATATAATTCTTTATTCTATGAACCCACAAAGAAGAGAGAGGATAGAGAGCATTAATGGAAAGAAAGAGGAAAGGAGAAGACTTGAGAGGGAGAGAGAGCAGTAAATAAAAGAAAGAAGGAGAAGGATCGAGATTCACCGGAGGGAGAGGTTGCCTCGGCAGTTGCCGATCGCAGAGACGTGACTTAGATCGAGAAACGTCGATCACTGGTTGAAGCAAGCGACACTCGAGGCAGATCTGGTTCAGATCTGGACAGTCAATGACCGAATCTGGATAGATCCAGTGGTGCTGGATACAGAGGACCGACGAAGGAGCAGATCCGATCGGCGAAGCGATCGACATCCAGATCCAGTGATAGCACCGTTGGAACACGTGAGCATGAAAGGCAGTTGAAGAAGGTGATGTGGCTCTGGCCACGACGGTGAGGGGTGCTCAGGTGAAGAGGCGCTCACGACACGGCAGCCAACATAATCAAGACGACCAACAAAGCAGTGCCGGCTAGCCGAGCAGAGGTCCATCGGATCTGAAGCACGAGTAGAGACGAGGTGCTGCGACCGTCGATGGTGGCAACAGTGGTGGCGGTGGTGGTGGCGGTGCTTCTCCCGATGATGATGACAACCGAGATGTGACTACTTCGGCTGGGGTCGATCGGACACGACGACGGCAAGATTAGTGTTAGGGTTCTGTATAAGTCATGGATTCGGGGTCTTAGTGTCCTTAGACACAAGACACGAGGAGTTGGTGTGTCAAAAATGAATGGATGTTTCCGTGGCCTCGGGTTCGAACCTGGGGACACAAGGAATTGATGTAATTTTGTAATGAATCGTGTCGTGCCGGATACGACACAAATTGATGGAATGTAAATATAATAGTATAGGAAAAACTAATAAAATGGGATGGATATGCCGACACGGCTAGACACGAAATTTGGTTGGATACAGACACAATATGGACACATAGGAATTTTGGGAATTAGAATGAATAATGTTAATGATAATTAGATGTACTTATAGATGATTAGGACTAATCTAGAAAAAGAATATTTCTAGCATATTCTAAAGAATATTTTCTAGGAATATACTAGATTTCATGGAATATTCCTTGTGATTATTTGACCCTAATCCTAATTAATTAGGGATATTCTAGAAGGTTACCTAGCTAATTATGATATACGACATATGACTAAAATAGCACTCCACTTCTAGGATTTTACCAAATTGCCATTCCACCTCCATATTCATAAACTTCCAAATAATTACCAATGATGCCACTCCACCTTAAATATTTACGACTTTCCCATTCCTTTCTCGTGATCATCCAAAAATAATAATTCTCGAAAAATAAAATCAGAAACTTGGGAATTAGAAAAAAGTAGGAAATTTGGGAAATTTGAAAATACGGGGTTACACGAGGTTCTATTTTTAGGCAAGGGTACCATGGATTTTTCTAATGATCTTAGGGTAGGGTTAAATCCTACACTGTACTCTATTCTAACTTCCATCTTAGGAGAATATCAATAAAATTCTACTACTTTAGTTATTTACCTAGTCCTATCAAGTATGGATTCTTATATCCTTAAAGTAAAAAAAAATCTACAGCAAAAGACTACTACTCCTACCTACTCGGTCCAGCTAGTATAGGTGTCTATCTCAACCCTTCTCGTCTTTAAACAACCACTCTCCTAAAATATTCTATCCCTCTTACTTCTATCACACAATATAATTGTAATAGTTCATCACAGATGTTCATCTTTCCGAAACAAGTAACGACGGGAATTCGATACAAAGAGTTCAAGAGAAATGTCTGATTACAAACATGAGGTTTAAGGGCGATAGTATAAATCAAAGAAAATTCAATAGCAGTTGTGGATTGAGATTATAATATACTATCATATCGTAGGCCCGCTCAGTACAGTAACGTAACTGAAACAACTAACTCGACATGTATGTGCCACTAAAATAATATATAACGCTTCAGTCCCAAAATACGTAGGACTAGAAATAAGTATACATGCCAGCTATGTATCAAGTAGACTCAAGCCCAGCTTGAATACATATAAGCTATCTTGGTTTTCTAAATCTAGCTATCAATTCAACAAACATATATCTATATCAATCTACATAATACAAAATAAAGGAATGAACAATATATATCATGGTCTTCAGCCCAATAATATATATGTTCGATTAGACCCGAAGAACAATATGGGTCTATAAAATTAGGCTAAAGAACACAACACAAGTAATGGATAAAATATAAAATCATGATAAGTACCTGAATCGAAAATAGCAACAGCTCCATGGTTAGCAATCTATCTCTGCATAACAAACTAAATGGAGAGATCACCAGGTCTTCACGGGACATAGCAAGATACATAATATACATGTCAAATATAACAATAAATAATATGCATGGAAAGGTAGAAAAATAGACACAGAATAGTAACTAAGACACGAGAATACTAAGACAGTGGCATGTCATATAGGAGCGTAATACTAGACGTTGTAAGCCCCCTAAATTTTTTTAAGTTTTTTTTATTATTATTGTTTTTTTAAATAGTTGTTTAGTATTCTTATAACCTTGTAATCAATGTTACGATTTATTTTATACTAAAACTAGCAGGTAAGCCCTATTTTTATGTGTATGAAAATTATTTTATAGAGGATTACTGAAATACTCTAGAGTATATATTTTATTTTTGGATATTTAGAATTTATTTATTTATATAGATAATTTATAATATTCGTAAATTATCAAATAGTTTGTTTTCTTTAAATATTGGAATTTTGTAAATATTAGGATTATAAAGCAAATTGCTACGTTATAAGTTAACTTGTACTAAATATTGATAAAAGATTTTGAAAATATTTTTCTTGAATTTATTTAGAAAATTTTAAATTTTATCATATTAGTTTTAGATTTATTTAAAGTATTTTGGTCTATTATAAAACTTGTTTTAAAAAGAAAAAGGGAAAAAAAAGAAAAGAAAAAAAAAAAACAGGTGCGATCGAATCCCGACCCCCTCTATCCCTCTGTATGTGTGTGTGTGTGTGTGTATATATATATATATATATATATATATATATATATATATATATATATATATATATATATATATATATATATATATATATATATATATTATTATTATTATATATATATATATATATATATATATATATATATATATATATATATATATATATATATATATATATATATATATATATATATATTTATTATATATATATATATACAACGTAAAAAAAACGAAAAACTGTAACTTACCAACCAAAACCCTAGCATCCGTACGCCCCGACGCACCTCACGCGTGCGCGCGACCACTAGACGGCCGACCGCCGTGCAACGTCGCCGGCAGCACAGCCGCATGGGTCACAATAATAGCGGCTACAGACGCACCACTTCACGACGTGATTTTTTCGTCCTTTTTTTGCCGTTTTGCGAACCGCTTAGTCAAGTACGTCGACAACCCTACCCTCTGCAACCCCCTTCAAATAGTTTGAATTAATTTGCTTTGTACGCAATGGAAAACGAGTTCCAAAACTGAGAAAAATCTTGATTTTTGGGTTTAGAAACTGTCCCAAAACTCCATATTTAAGATCAAATTTCGACCAGAATATGGCAAAATTTCAAAATCTGTTTGAACAAATTTATAGATAACCTGTAGGAGATCAAGACCCTTATTGTAGATTTATTTTTCATCAAATATATAGAAAGTTAATTCATTCCAAAATCCTAGAAAAATTAGTTTTTAAAACTAAAAAATTTCTCGATACAACGTGTGTCCCGCCATACCGGACGACGTGGTCGTGAATCGAAAGCATCGAAAGGTGTGTATCGACTTCTCGGATGTGTGGGCTTTGACAGAATTCAAATTAGTTTCGTGTGTGCGACGAATTTGATGCGTATCCGTCGAAATTCACCGTATCGGCCTATTTGCAAATTTTCTAATTACTTTGTGCACGTTCGTCGAATCGAAATAAAACCTGTGCCAGCAGGACCATATTAATTTTATGGTCCTGTATGCCAAATTTGGTCCAATTCTGATAAGGTCGACTGGAATGCCTATATGGCGGGCCCGTGACCCGCTTCAACGGGCGAAATTGTGCACGGCCCACCGGAATCCAACTTTGGACATACGGTTGGGTTCGTCTCCTCAAATTAGATCCGTAGACATATAGTTTGACAACTTCATAGATCGTAGGTTCTGGCACGCATTTTGGTGCAAAACAGGTCCAACGGCGGACTTCATTTTGATCCGAAATTACAATTTTGTCCATGTTCCAAAATTGGACTTTTGGACAGGCGTTTTCTAGACATATCTTATATTCTGAACATGTTCGTGATGTTTATTTTAGCATCCAAGGACATATGCAGGATTTGGCTTTCATCGTTTCATTATTCTAACGGTTCGAGCTATTGGACGTCGCCCTTTTGCACACAACCTCAGGAAAGATACTTTGCCATATTTACTGCTTATATTTAGTTGCATTTTCTTTAATCATGGTATATCACTATTTATTTATTTCTAGTTCTTCTAGCTGTACCATTATTACAGTTCATGATTTACTACATGTTCAGTGATATTAGCTTTACTATATTTATTATCATTTGATTGCATATGGACCTAGAGTTAAGGGACTACCATATGTAGTGTATTGTATAAACCTTGACACAGTTGTACCACGAGATATGTGTGACATGAGTTGCATATAGAGGTACTTGCGTGTTGGCTAATCACCCGTGTGCATGCATTAGGTCTAACTACTCATAGAGGCATGTTAGGAGACTTAGTAGTTAGCAGAGGTACATGATCGCGGATGCGACCTTAATAGGTGCATCGGGTGGGAAGAACATTTCCTTGTCGTATGGGCTTCTATTACATGTTCCCTTGTAACCCAGAAGCTCCGCTGGAGATACGAGTATGATGACCCCTCAGGTTGGCCATTTTCGTTTTTAAACGTCATACGCTTAGGTCACTGGTGCCCAAATAGGGACTATACCATATCCTATTTACAGCCAGGGCTCATGCGATGAAAGGTTTGTTCTTAACTGCATAAACACATTAGAATGGTTATGTAACCTTACTTAATGTCATGTCACCCCCACTAGTAGCTTGGGACAATGTCGCATCACGGTATAGTGTACTACCCCTTGTCCTTGTTTGGCTGTAGAGGTAGTCCAATGTTTCGATGATAAGATATTGGATCTTGTTACGAATGAGGCTATTTTACTTTGTGATTGATGACATATTATATATATTCAGTTATGTGGCATGTTCTTTATGTATCTTGTTACGTCCCTCTGAGGACCTGGTGATCTCTCCAGGTGTGTGCTTTGTGATTTTTCGTAGGTGTTCTAGCCAGGACTGTGATCTTCTTTATTTTTTCAAAGATGATTGCTTTTGGTTCGTCTTGCCATATTCTCGATCCTTTTCTTGTATATTTTTTCATTTAAAATAGTTTGTAGTGGATTTGTCTCCGCCCAACTACATGTACAAATGATAAATTCATAGTTGATTATATTATTATTATTTATTTTGGTGGATGAGATTTAGTTATCATGGCTTACTGCATTTTACAGTTTATATATACATACGGGGGTTCCATACATTGGAGTATACTTCGTATGTATACAGCTGACATGTCTACGTACTTAGTCCTAAGTATTTTGGGACTGGGACATTACATGTTTTTGTGGTGGCCTATACAGGTGTAGAAGCATGAACATTTCAGCAAAGAAGGCTTATGCGCCCAAGCTAATGCGGACATATGCGCCAAAGTAAACTCATATGCGCCCAAGTCACCCTGTGAAGCTCTATGTGCCCAAAGTCACCATATGAAGCTCTATGCGCCCAAGTCACCCTGTGAAGCTCTATGCGCCCAAGACAAGCTCCCCAGAAGGAGGGCGCATAGCCCTATTTCAGGCTATACGCCCAAGCCAGAACATCCCCTGACTCGGTCAAAACCACAATCAAAACATGCACCGAAGCGTACGGCCACGTCAGTCTCCACGAGCAGTCGTGCACAGAAGCATGCGGCCACGTCAGCACCACGACCAATCCACGACCACGCAGCCTGCATGCGCCTACATCCTATGTGCCCAAAGCAGGACCATGCGCCCACATAAAAACCAGTATATTTTCTCATGTGGGCACATAACATCATTCCAGCTCAAAAACAACTATAAAAAGGGGTCTCATCCCTCTTCAAAACATGAAATGGAGAGCATTTTCAAGAGCCAAATTGCTGCACTTCTTGCCAGTGAGCCGAGAGTTAGCAATTTTCTTAGGTTTTCTCCTACTTTTGTAATCGGAGTGTCAACGGAGTAAAGGAGCAACTGCCGCTCGATCTCCATCGTCCTATTCCCTAGAATTCTTTTTTGTACTCGGGGATCCTCAGTGTAGGATCTCTCAGGCGTACTCGATTTGTGGTGCCTTGCGCCAATAAAGAAAAGACAGTGTTTCTTCTTCTTTTTGTGTGTCCACAAAAAATGGCAACTCTGCTGGGGACTACCTTTTCCTCTGACGAGAAGGTGGTGACGCAATCCAATACCGACAAAGTGGGAAGCACTCAGAAAATGCTGATCGTAAAGTTTGATCAACAGGCGTTCGAAGAGATGCTCTCGAGGGATGGCTCTACTCCCTCAAAATCAGCGAAGCCAAACAAGTCTTGCAAGACTTGGCTTCCGAAGGCTCGCTGTGCATATCTTGCCAGTGTCATAGCAGATATGCAACTAGAGGACTCCGTCGCATGGGCGCATGGCTCTGCCACATAAACTCTCCAAATGAAGAAGGCTCATACCGTTCCGGGCTTTACTAGCCTAACAACTTCTCTCTTGCACAACCAACAACAGAATGTTCAACACCCGAGACTTGGCAAAGGAAAATACTACGATGCCAAGAATCGGAGTGTGCGACACTCTAGGCAAACCCAGCGAGGCTCACAAACGAAAGAGGAGAAGCCGGGAGAAAACGGTGCTGCTCCACCAAGCATGCGCCCAAAGCTATGCACCCAAGGGGGTAGGTGGGTACATAACTCTAATCAGAAGGCTTCTGTCTTTGACAGATTGGGCATTCAGGGTCATGCGCCCAAGGCTATCCACCCGGGCTCTACTGATCCATACTATGCGCCCACATCGAGGAAGCTCTGACATGCTGCCAAGAAGCATGCGCCCAAAGGCAGTCTCCAGGGCCTATGTGCCCACAGCAAAAAGACAGGCCCTAACGCATATAGCACGGGGCTGTCTTCAAGGACATCACAGAACTTAGGTGTGGGACTTGCCCTGCACGTGAGCTAAGTCTGGATGTGCCAACTCTCCTAACAAACCCACATACAAAGCTCGACGATGCATGTGACATGGGGTTTAAGGCAAAACTCCCTTCCGCTGACTTACACGACATGATAAATCATAAGCGTAAAGCGAGGGAGGACATAACAATTCATAGTGCACATCCGTGCACCAGTATTGCCATCAACTGTTGCTGCTTGTCACGACCCGATACCTAAATTGTTGGGCCAGGCCGAGCCATGTCCAGCGTACGCTTGGTTAAAGCGTAGTATGCTGTTCTAAGTATAGACAATAAAGGATCTAAGCAGCTAACAGTTCTAATATCACATTTAAGGTTCATCACAACACAGCATCTATAAGCGAAGGTAACATAAGCACAAACTTAGTAATACACTTTATAAGTATCTAACTGGAGACAAAGTCCAGTATCCAAATATAAGTACAGAACAAAGTCTAAGTCTCAAAACACATAAAAAAATATCTAAGCAAGGTTCCCCGCTGGGGCCTCTTCTGGAATCATGGTATGACTGGAATCACAGTATCATAGTAACATAGGAAACATGGCATATCTCATAGTCTATCATGGCAATACATATTCATTTTAAAGTTTAAAACTGTATTAGGTGAGTGATCAGTCAATAGGTGAAATAGGATGTACAGCGGTACATATCAAGTTTTCTGAAGTGTACATACGTACCCTTAACGGCATCGGTGTATATCCATACACAAACGCGGGATCAGAACATACGACAAAGTTACATATAGAATATAACAGTGCTCGGTAAATACATACGGAGAAGGGGGCATGATCACGTACACTACTAACAGTTTCCCCTTAACCCGTTTTTATTAACATGTGAGTGATACGAGAACAGTATTAAACATGTGAAAGATACTGGGAGCAGTATAAGCATGGTAGGTACTGAGAGCAGTATAAAATATGGTGGAACATGTACTGAGAACCAGTAAGAAACATGTGAAGATATAAGAACTGTCCTAAGCATGGCAGGTACTGAAAGTAATACAACATGTAAAGATTTAACTTGCTACCTTAAGGATCAATATTTTAACAGGGTTAATACATGTTCTAGCATTAAAAGACAGTAAATGAGTTTGTAGATGTACTTGCCTCGAGCAAAGCAAGAATACTAGTACGAAGATATAGATGTCCAGTGTCCTGTCAATAATGATATACAAACTCAGTTCTAAGCTATATTCAAGATTACACTAGTGACGCGATACGACTCCTAACTGGATACTAGCCAAGTGGAAACCTAGCATAAAAGTCTAATGTGGGTTGACACTATATCCAAACTAACTTCCTAGGGTCTTTACACTAGTGTAGGGGGCAGTCCAATACTATAATAACTCAAAACAACACAAAACATTGCAAGTCGTAACTATTCAATAAATAAATCAAACTGTACACTAAGTTCCAATAATTTTTGAGATAGACAAAATGCTCAAATATACATAAAATAAAGTACCAAAATGATCCTTATTAATTATATAAATTTATACTAATTTTTTTGGGATTTATAAACCCTCATAAATATTTATTAAAAATCAGCAAACACATGTATCCTGAAAACGAGTTCTGTTTTCCTATTTTTATAAATACCAAAACTACGTATTAAATACTGGAAAAATTATAATAAATTATCTAAATTAACATAATATTTAAATATAATTTTTACCAGATTTTTACAGTAATTAAAATATATATAAAAATTCAAAAACAGTAAGTAACAAATTCTAGAAAAATAATTAATTACAAATTAAGGATGATACATAAGCAAAATCTGTAGATGTTGTCGGATGATAAAATAAATATCACCAACGTAACCAGAACGGTCAAATTAGCTAGGATAGCCTACCCATAAGTCCAGTTCATACACAAGGGCAAAATAGTAATTTTGGGTCAAAATGATGTCAGCCGTTGGACACACTTTGCACCGAAAAACGTGTCAGGATAGAAGTCTACAAAACCTAGCAAATTATATGTCCACGAATCCAGAATGATGATACGAATCCAACGGTATATCCGAAATAGGATTCCGATGTGCCGATCTCAAAATGACACGTTGACGCGGACATTTAGAATCCAGTTTGCACCGAAATGCGTGCCGGAGCAAATATCTTTAAAACTCAGCAAATTATATGTCAACGAGTCCAGAATGACGATACGAACTCAACGGTATATCCGAAATTGGATTCCGATGAGCCGATCTCAAAGTGACCCGTTGACTCGAAAAGTGGAACCCGCTTTGCACCAAAATACGTGCCAGGGCTCACGTTCTCCAAATTAAGTAAACTTTATTTGAAAACATGCCAGAACGATGCCAGGAGTCTATTGGTGGTGTCAGAAATTGAATCCGGAGTCCCGAGTTCAAAAATGGAATTTAACAATTACAAATTAAAGAATTCGGACGACCAACTTTGGCGTCGAATTCGACCAACCGAACGTGCTTATAATGAAACGAAACTTAAAGGAGGCAGGAAGAGGGTTATACCAGCTGCACATAGGAACTGGTAGCGCGCCAACCGGAGCTGCAACGGTGGAGTTACGAGTCAACGAAGTCGACTCCACAAAACTGCCCAAAAATAGTTTAATTTAAAACGTCAACTTGGTGGCCAGTTTTGAGGTATCAAACGACAAAATTAACGGACGAAAATTGAGGGGAGTGAAGTGCTAAATTCCGAGATTGTGAGGAGCAAAGAGTTCGTCGATCCAACGGTCGAATTGACCAAAAAATCCGTACAAAGTTGCCGCGACGGGGCGTCATTTCCGAGTTCAAAACTCGCACGCGCCGACGGGATTCCGTTCAAAACGCACGAATAGCCTATTCGGCGCGTCGGAAAAGTGGGCGGTGGCCACCGGGTGGCTCGTCGGAGGCTCACACACCTAGGGGGACCAGCCACGGCGGCCGTGCAGCGGTGCGGCGGCGCACGACGGCGGCCCGCGCGCGTGCGCACGTGCGCGCCGCTGATGCATTTGGCAATTGTTGCATGCCATGTGGCCTGCTGCGGCTGTGCTGCCGGCCCGGCGCACGCGCGCGGCGGTGGCCGGCGATGGCTGAGGCGGCGCGATGGTGGAGACGAAGTGGTGGTGGTGGGAATAATAATGGTGGTGATGAGGATGATTGTAATGGGAGATGATGATAGTGGTGTAGTAGTGAGGAGGAGGAGATGGTGAAGGAGGCTTTGGTGGTGGTGCTCAGCTACCATGGGGTGGTTCGGCCGAGTGGAGGAAGGAAGAAGAGGTTTGTGTGTCTGTGTGTGTTGTGTAAGGAGAGAGGGAGAGAGTGTTATTTACGTGTGTGTGTAATAATAATAGAGAGAGAGAGAGATATTTGAGAGGGAAGGAGAGAGAGAGAGAGGTCGGCCAAGGGGGGTTAGCTGTAAAGAAGAGGAGAGTGGGGTGAGGTGGTGTGTGAGAGAGAGAATTATATATATATATATATATATATATATATATATATATATATATATATATATATATATATATATATATATATATATATATATTTATATATATATATATATATATGTATATATATATATATGTGTGTGTGTGTGTGTGTGTGTGTGTGTGTGTGTGTGTGTGTGTATAAGAAATGAGTTATTTGTAAAATAGAGAGAGGAAGAGATATTTTCAAAATAGGAAAAAGAAAAATATTGTGTGGGTTATTTGGGCAGTCATGAGAGTACAACATGGAGCTTGGGTTCGGGTTTGGTCGAGCCGTGTCGAGTCAAAATCGGACAGGGTGAAATAATGAAATTAAAATGGGTATTTATGATCACGGGCAAATAAATAATATACGGGGACTCCAATAAATGGGACACAAGCGTCATGTAGGTAGTAGGCTTCATATGGGCCACGTCCATACTTTGGGTTGACTAGGTTGGATCAATGTCGGGTCCCAAAATTAAATTGGAAATTAAATCAGGTTTTACGGTAGATAATAAATTGGCCTAAATTGAACCGAAAGTTATGCGAAGGAAATGAAGCACAAAATGGAGTGTCTGAGTTGGACACAAAGGTCATGGGTGAAGAACGTCTCAAGTAGATCATTCATGAGAAGTTGGTTCTGAGAAAATGACTGGTCTGGTGCTCCTAAATTAAAAGTCACGGTAACGTGCAAACGATGATCAAAGATAAAAGTGGGAATAATTATTCAACGATTAATTGGTCTAAGTTGACCCGAAGTTGCGCGATACAAAAAGAGCATAAGGGAACGAGTTTAAGTGGGACATGATATATCAAAACGAAGATAATCTTGTCTACTTCAAAACTCGTGAAGAGAGTTTACAGAGATTGACATCCCTGACGCTCCAGAAGTCAAAGTTACGGAAAGGTACATTAATGATCAAAACAATTAAATAATAAAATATTTATCGAAAATAATTCATTCAGAAAATTTAAAATAAACCCTAAAATTCAGGGGGCTTACATCCTACCCACCTTACAAGAATTTCGTCCTCGAAATTAAAAATCATCTAATAGGTCAAACCATAACATGTAGCTGCTCCGGCTACAGTACTTAATCTACTACCCTTGTAATCATCTGTCATGTTTCTCTTTACAATCTTTTTGGTTCAGGTTCAACAAAGGTCCTTCTATCATAAACTACATCATGTATCCTTTAAAATCTTCCATACTAAATGAAACATTTATGTATACCCTAAACTATAGGTTATTCTCTGGACATGTCTATAAGCCTAAAATGCTTAATCATCAATCATATTTTCAACCTCAATTGTAAATACTAGATTTCCTTATCGTATCCTAAGTATCCATATTCTATCAATCCACAGGCCCTTAGCATCATTTGTCGTCAATCCTTTCCTACAGCTTCTCCTTGAAATTATACGTTCAATTCTTATCCTTGGCGTAGAGCCTTCTTCTTTTTTACTCAACAAGTCCTCCGAATATAAATCCTCGATTTCAAAACTCCCGATTTATTAATTACCAATGCACATATGTCTTTGCCTCGTTCTGATATCTTCCCGATCTCTTATGCAATATTATATCTCATTCTAACTTATTCTATAACATTCCACATATCGATATACCCTCTAATCACATATAATCAGCTATAGATAACCAATAATCACTTGGTCATCAAAGTCCTACGAATGCTCAATCCTCAAACTCTAAGCAGAAAATTCTAATCCTCAATCCATAGTCACAACAATATAATATCTCATTATTCCATCTTAGATACCCTGTCATCAAGTCATACTATCAATACAATCATTCTCAATGGTTTCCAAGTCTACTATAGTCAGTCACCCATACTTGTCCTATAAGCTTAATCTAACCAATCCCTAGAAAAAGTATTTATCACAATCACACAATACATTTATAGTTATACTACAAAATTAGTTAACAAGGTTTGGCTATTTCAGTCGTCTATCAAATAGAAGGTAACAAGGCCTAAGACTGGGTCAAGCAATCCATAACAGTGTCCAAACAAGTTAAAGGGTCAAGCAAGACAGGAAAGTTTATCGGAAAATCTCCAAGAATGGTACAAAGACAACGGGATACATAATGAGAAGAATTACCCAAGAGGTTAACGAAGAAGAGTTTAGTCAAGTCATAGGAAAGATGGAACACAAAAATAATTGTCCAAAAAGATAACGCGAAAGCAATCCTATTGGGGAGTCCTAGAGAACTTGTAATCCTAGTTGTAGATGTAGATAGGACAGAGTTAATCAAGACGGAAAAGAATAATAATAAGAATTTTTCTTGCTCATTTGGTCATAACGAAGTGAACCAAGTTGAGATATGATCTGATAACCATACACGTCTTCCTAAAATTATGTTGCTAGAATTTTTGCCACACCAGTAAGCTTATATGCAATAAACGATAGAGTCATAACTAAGGTATACACCCTATAATCATATTATCTAGAATTTTTGCCACGCCAACCGGTATGGCTGCGAGAAAATCTAAATTTTATAACTAGGATAAGTATACTCAAAATCAGGCCCTATGTTTTTGTCATACCAGTTAATATGGCTTTGATAAATTTTAAACTCCATAACTAAAGCAGACGTTTACCTTATCAGGATATATCATAATTCAATCCACAAAATTTATCACGATACAAGATTCAAAGTCAACAACGAAAATCAAAAATCGATTTCAACAACGAATTTAAGAAAGTGCAAATGGAAATAAGTGAAAATAGATTTTTAGGTAAGATTAGAGTGAGATCCTCAGGGGTCATCCCAAGGGTAATATCCTGGTCAAAATTGTAACCTACTGAATTTCAAGCAAGATACTAAATATAGTTAACGGTCCTATGCTGTGATGAGTTTTCCTATGTTACAATCCTAGTAATCCTCTATGTGTTCTAAATGTTTATGCTCATTTTATGACAAAATTTGGTGTGCTGTCGCAGGCACCCAAAAATAAAACCTTACTTTTAAAATTATATGTAGTAGAGAGGGTAAGGATCGATCCCACAGAGAGTAATTAGTATAAATTTTATGCTATGTGAACAAGGATTGGGGGAGAGAGTTTTAAAAAGAAAATTTAAGAAGAGCTAAAGCAATTAAAGTATTAAAATCAATCAAGGGACAAATATTGGTCTCAGTGAACATTCACCATTGGAAATCATAAAATTTGATCATTGATGCAACCATACATTAAATCATACTTTGAACATTTACCGTTGGAAGTATCTTCCTATCTCTCTTAGCTTAGTTAATCAGATACAAGCGACCTAATTAACTTTACTTACTAAATAATCTAAGACAAGCGCTATAGATTTAATCTAGCAGTTTCTTAAAGAACAAAGAAATCGAGAAAGCAAAATAATACAAGCACAAGCGGTTGTATTTAATTTAGTCGAATGGTTTCTTCCTAAGATTTAATAATACAAGCAGTAATTTATTAAATCATGGTTGCTTCACAAATTAGAGAGATCGAACAATTCCGGATTCGATATCTAATTTAGCAGTAGATTATCAAGAGTAATAAACTAGTATGCATCCTAGTAATTAAACAAGATAATCATAAAATTTGCATAAGAAAATATTTGATACTCAAAGTACAAATCAAACATATAAACACAAATTAGATCTCACAAGTTTTTATTGATTCCGAGGCTTCCGTACACTTCGACCAACAAGACTTCTAGCCGCACATGTTCATCAAAACTTTAAAAGAAAAGTTGGAGAAGAAGAAGAAGAGTTGTGTTGTGTCTTCTCTTCTCATAATTTTTACCCCCTTTTATACACCATAAACTAGTTGTTTCAAGCCCAAAATATCTCCCCACATATCCTCTAAAAGTTACAACTTTTCAAACCAAATAGAATAAGTCATAGAACAAGTAGGGAAATGGTTATTTTGGTTCCTATTTTGTTCACAGCATCTTTGACCCAACTTCAAGTCTGATTTCGTCCATGATGCAGCTTGATTTGCGAAAACACAAAATAGAAAAGTTGTAGACCTGTGTCTTAGATTTCCAAATCTTTTTGAATCACCTCCATAGCTTTTCGGATGAGAAAGTTATGGTCATTTTCGTAAAAGGTATCAAAACTATTCAGAATTGCAATTTAGCTCCATTTTACACATAGTGTCTCCAAATTCATCCTACAGCAAAATATAAATATAATGAGTACCTTTAGTCATAAAATAAGCATAAAATAATGAACATTAAGGGATAAAAATGTAATATTTTATGTTCTCATCAGGCCACCACTAAAAACATGTCACGACCCGATACCCAAATTGTTGGGCCGGGCCGAGCCATGTCCAGCCTACGCTTAGTCAATGCGTAGTAAGCTGTTCTAAGTATAGACAATAAAGAATCTAAGCAGCTAACAGTTCTAATATCACATTTAAGGTTCATCACAACACAGCATCTATAAGCGAAGGTGTAATGCCCAGATCTCGTATTACGTATTTGGAATACGTGTACGTATTTTGACTCGTATTTGCATTTCTTCCTGCCTGATTTATTTTGATATTTTATTGTTCGGTTTATCTTGGCTTGGTTCGGTTTTGCTTGATTTTATGTGAACCAAACCACTCCCACCTACCACCACCACCTTCATTAATATCCCACTCCCATTTCTCTCTCTTCATTTACTTTTTTCTTCCCCACCATTACTTCTCCACCAACCTGAGAGAGTGGAGAGCTTAGGCAAGTACATCTTGCTTCATGGAGGAACCTCATTTTTATTGTTCCATTGTCTTCCTCATGTGTTTCTAACCCACTTTAGTATTTAGCATTTTTCATTTCTATGGTTAAATTCTTGTAGATCTAGTTTTGTGGTATTTTTGGTTTCCATGAATTTTGATCCATCAAACTTGCATACTTCTGCTAATTGATAGTTCTATGCTGTAGAGAATTTTATTTTGCCCCATTTTGACCTATGGAAATTCGAATTTGGACTTTGGATGATGGAATTATGGAGCTTGGAAGTATGGCTTCATGGTGTTTTTTTCTTCTCGGAATTGGAGGAGAAGAACAGTACTTGACCGCATGACTATTTCATGCGACAAGTGTTCTTCCCTGTCGTATGGATAAATCCAGCCGCATGAGCATTAATTTATTGCCTTAGCCGTATGAC
This sequence comes from Iris pallida, assembly GCA_029216955.1. Classification (NCBI taxonomy): domain Eukaryota; kingdom Viridiplantae; phylum Streptophyta; class Magnoliopsida; order Asparagales; family Iridaceae; genus Iris; species Iris pallida. The sequence continues at coordinate 22,301,028 of JANAVB010029620.1, forward strand.
CATTTTTCATCATTTGTTGGCATGCATTAATTGCATGGCCATTTAATTAATTATCTTGCATTGGCTAGCCGCATATAGCCAAATGCCATATTATATTTAATGCATGTTGGCCGCATATTGGCCTTAGCATTCAGCCGCATGACCTTAATTATATTGTTGGCCGAGTGGGATTAATGCGTTAGCCATTAATACATTTTGCCATTAGCCTTTAACCTTCATGCATGCATGGCCTTTAATTGCAGGTGTTAGCATTGCTTGCTAAAATTTTGGCCACTATGTTTTGTTGGCCGCACGAGAACCCACACTCAGCCGCATAAGGAAATACCTGAGCCGCATGGCCTAGGAAATCAAAGCCAACATTCAACTTGCATGCATTAATTAATTTCAAGCATGCATTAATTAATACCATGCTAGTATCAGCCAATGCTTTTGCATGCAAGCTGATGCTTGCATGCTTTATATTTACTTTTGGGCCGCATAGGCTCAAGCAATAGTCCCTGGCCGCATATAGGATTGGTCTTAGCCTTTAATGGTTTTAAGCATTTAATGCATTAACAAATGCTTTAGCATAAGGCTTAAACATTTAATGCATCAGCAAATGCTTTAGCATAAGGCTTAAGCATTTAATGCGTATTTAGCATTTAATGCACTATTCATTTTCATGCATGGCCATTTGTAAATAGTTGGCAGCATGCTTTTGCATGCTTGCTTGCATAATAGATATTATTATTATTATTAAGGCCATTCCTAGCTGCATAGGCTATTGGCCATTTGCTCAGCCACGTGAAAATTTGTATGTGCTTGTATGCTTAAATATTTAAGCTGGCCGCATATTGGCCTCATTAGTATGAAGCATTAATTGTAGTGGGGTCCCAAGATTTGTATCCAATTAATTTTAGGCCACATGGCCCAAGTACTTGAGTGGCCACGTGTCCTTTTCTTTTGCTTGAGTGGAAGCTTGCATTTATTGCGGGTTCCTCTCTCCTTGTCTTTTCTGGTTGCATCAATATTTCTTACTGGCCGCATGGCCCCCTTCAGCTATTTTCTGGCTGCATAAGCTTTGGCTGGCCGCATGGGTGGCTCTCCCACTCTCTTTGGCAGCATGTATGCTCTACCACTTTTGGACCGCATGGGGTCCACTTTGATCGTTTAAATGTTTTATTTGCCTGAATTGTGGTCAGAATTTCTTTCCACTCCCAACATAAAAGTTGTAGAGTTTCTCCTTGGCTTCAAGAATATATATTAATATATTATTATTTAATTGTGCAAGTTTCTCTCCTTTTTGATGAATGGTGTAACTCGATAGTGACCCGCCGTGGTGCACTCCTGACAAGATAGCTTGACCTGACAAATTTGACATGATAACTTGACAAGATAATTCTTGATAGTGGCCCGACGTGGCGTACTCTTGACATGATAAACCTGACATGATATTTCCTGAATGCTGTTGCGACGGCTAACATGACACGACAAGATTGAATGGCCGGGACACCGTGGACGATTGTGCTTATACAAATGAACCCGTCTTGTCTTGCATCATGTCTAGGACGGAGACCCCTGAGTACCACGGTCAGGGATACCCACTGAAATCGACTAAGGCTAACAACTAGAATAATCCAGTAGTCATGAAAAGATTTCCCAGCTACAGGCAATTCCGTTATCTGGGCGCCCCACTTGGGATCTGTAGCCTGCCGACGAGTAGGGCACATTTCCAGCACACTGTCATGTATTGCACCCTTATTGTACTAATATTCGACTTGGATAACCTGGATAGTCTGCAGGGCTTGTGGCTGTAGAATAATCTTACTGCATCTTGCTAGTAACTAGGCCTGTGATAACCCTAGTTAGTTAAAGTATCAAGCCGTACCTATTGCTTGGCCGTAATTGAGTGGATGAGGTATAATCTGTCTAGTCTTGTCTTGATCATGTACAAGATTGTTACATGACCTGTTTTCTTATTTACCTTGCCGATAAATGGTGGGAGAAGCCAAGTTCTGTTGAGACGAAGGGTTACAACCCTCGTCCTTGTTTGGTTTACGGGTTGTAACCTGGTTATCTGAATAGTCCCATGGTTATCTCATCGTATATCACCTGTCATGTTTGATACGTTTTACCTTATCAATAGTAATTGAGGCGGGTTTCTATTCAGGCGAAGGATTGCAACCCCGGTCCTTGTTTGGTTTAAGGGTTGCAGTATGGCTACTTGAATGGTTTCTTCGTGCTCAATATAGTATTGTTATCTCAGTTATTATCAGTATCTTTTAATTACCTTGCAATTCATTTGTGATATGCTGGTTTAGTTCCTAAGTGAAGCCTCCTTTGTGGCACTTACTCTTTCTGGGGTCTGACCCAGCTGGTTTTGTATGCAGATACCGGAGCAGCACCAGAGGATCTACCGATTTTCCAGCCACATGGTGACCACTAGACGGGATCCTGGCAACGAGTGGGTTATTTTTGGCTCTCCCACTCTATTGTAAAATTATTCTTTTGAGACGTTTAGCCGACGAGCAAGTGTTAGCTCGTGTACATTTTTACTTACTGTCCGCCTACGGGCTGTAACATGATTGGCAACCTAGGGTTGATCATGTATGACTAAACTCTTGCTAGTCCTCACATTTTGCAACGATTAGCTTCATGATCAGCTGAATATGTAATGTTTGGGACGCCTTACTATTGTATATTTAGTGATCTTACATCTTGTAACGTTTACTTACTTGCTTGTGATTGAGATACTAGGCTTATTTTTGACCATAGGAGACTGATGGCTTGTAGATAAACCCTCATATATCGAGACAGCCGTGACCGTATAGTGGAGTGGATCCCATTTCATTATACGTAGCTGGCTATGTCTGCCCCCGCTCTCTAGTGTTCTGGTTCTGGGGCATGACAGAAGGTAACATAAGCACAGACTTAATAATACACTTTATAAGTATCTAACTGGAGACAAAGTCCAGTATCCAAATATAAGTACAGAACAAAGTCTAAGTCTCAAAATACATAAAAAAATATCTAAGCAAGGTTCCCCGCTGGGGCCTCTTCTGGAATCATGGTATGACTGGAATCACTGTATCATAGTAACATAGGGAACATGGCATATCTCATAGTCTATCATGGCAATACATATTCATTTTAAAGTTTAAAACTGTAGTAGGTGAGTGATCAGTCAATAGGTGAAATAGGATGTACAGCGGTACATATCAAGTTTTCTGAAGTGTACATACGTACCCTTAACGGCATCGGTGTATATCCATACACAAATGCGGGATTAGAACATACGACAAAGTTACATATAGAATATAACAGTGCTCGATAAATACATACGAAAAGGGGGGCATGATCACGTACACTACTAACAGTTTCCTCTTAACCCGTTTTTATTAACATGTGAGTGATACGAGAACAGTATAAAAACATGTGAAAGATATTGGGAGCAGTATAAGCATGGTAGGTACTGAGAGCAGTATAAAATATGGTAGAACATGTACTGAGAACCAGTAAGAAACATATGAAGATATAAGAACTGTCCTAAGCATGGCAGGTACTGAAAGTAATACAACATGTAAAGATTTAACTTGTTACCTCAAGGATCAATATTTTAACAGGGTTAATACATGTTCTAGCATTAAAAGACAGTAAATAACTTTGCAGATGTACTTTCCTCGAGCAAAGTAAGAATACTAGTACGAAGATATAGATGTCCAGTGTCCTGTTAATAATGATATACAAACTCAGTTCTAAGCTATGTTCAAGATTACACTAGTGACGCGATACGACTCCTAACTGGATACTAGCCAAGTGGGGACCTAGCATAAAAGTCTAATGTGGGGTGACACTATATCCAAACTAACTTCCTAGGGTCTTTACACTAGTGTAGGGGGCAGTCTAATATTACAATAACTCAAAACAACACAAAACATTGCAAGTCGTAACTATTCAATAAATAAATCAAACTGTACACTAAGTTCCAACAATTTTTGAGATAGACAAAATGCTCAATTATACATAAAATAAAGTACCAAAATGATCCCTGTTAATTATAGAAATTTATAATAATTTTTTTGGGATTTATAAACTCTCATAAATATTTATTAAAAATCAGCAAACACATGTATCCTGAAAACGAGTTCTGTTTTTCTATTTTTATAAAATACGAAAACTACTTATTAAATGCTGAAAAAATTATAATAAATTATCTAAATTAACATAGTATTTAAGTACAATTTTTCTTAGATTTTTACAGCAATTAAAATATATATAAAAAATTCAAAAACAGTAAGTAACAAATTCTGGAAAAATAATTAATTACAAATTAAGAATGATACAGAAGCAAAATCTACAGATGTTGTCGGATGATAAAATAAATATCACCAACGTGTCCAGAATGGTCAAATTAGCTAGGATGGCCTACCCATAAGTCCAGTTTAGACACAAGGGCAAAATGGTAATTTCGGGTCAAAATGATGTCCGCCGTTGGACACACTTTGTACTGAAAAACGTGTCAGGAGTCTACAAAACCTAGCAAACTATATGTTTACGAATCCAGAATGATGATACGAACCCAACGGTATATCCGAAATAGGATTCCATGTGCTGATCTCAAAATGACACGTTGACGCGGACATTTGGAATCTAGTTTGCACCGAAATGCGTGCCAGAGCAAATATCTTTAAAACTCAGCAAATTATATGTCAACGAGTCCAGAATGACGATACAAACTCAACGGTATATCCGGAATTGGATTCCGATGAGCCGATCTCAAAGTGACCCGTTGACTCGAAAAGTGGGACCCGCTTTGCACCGAAATACGTGCAAGGGCCCACGTTCTCCAAATTAAGTAAACTTTATATGAAAATATGCCAGAACGATGCCACGAGTCTACTGGTGGTGTCAGAAATTGAATTCGGAGTCCCGGGTTTTAACAAGTGCAAATTAAAGAATTCGAACGGCCAACTTTGACGTCGAATTCGACCAACCGAACGTACTTATAATGAAACGAAACTTAAAGGAGGCAGGAAGAGGGTTATACCAGCTACGCACAGAAACTGGTAGCGCGCCAACCGGAGCTGCAACGGCGGAGTTACGAGTCGACGAAGTCGGCTCCACGAAACTGTCCAAAAATAGTTCAATTTAAAACGTCAACTTGGTGGCCAGTTTTGAGGTATCAAACGACGAAATTAACGGACGAAAATTAAGGGGAGTGAAGTGCTAAATACCGAGATTGTGATGGAGCAAAGAGTTCACCGATCCAACGGTCGGATTGACCAAAAAATCCATGCGAAGTTGCTGCAACGGGGTGCCATTTCCGAGTTCAAAACTCGCGTGCGCCGACGGGATTCCGTTCAAAACGCACGAATAGCCTATTCGGTGCGTCGGAAAAGTGGGCGGTGGCCACGTGGTGGCTCGCCGGAGGCTCGTGCGCCTAGGGGGACCGACCACGGCGGCCGTGCGACGGTGCGGCGGCGCACGACGGTGGCCCGTGCGCGTGCACGTGTGCGCTGCTGATGCGTTTGGCAACTGCTGCATGTCGCATGGCCTGCTGCAGCTGCACTGTCGGCCCGGCGCACGCGTGCGGCGGTGGCTGAGACGGCACAGTGGTGGAGACGAAGTGGTGGTGGTGGGAATGATAATGGTGGTGATGAGGATGATTGTAATGGGAGATGACGATGGTGGTGTAGTAGTGAGGAGGAGGAGATGGTGAAGGAGGCTTTGGTGGTGGTGCTCGGCTACCATGGGGGGGCTCGGCTACGTGGAGGAAGGAAAAAGAGGTTTGTGTGTGTGTGTTGTGTAAGGAGAGAAGGAGAGAGTGTTATTTATGTGTGTGTGCAATAATAATAGAGAGAGAGATATTTGAGAGGGAAGGAGAGAGAGAGGTCGGCCAAGGGGGGTTAGCTGTAAAGGAGAGGGAAGTGGGGTGAGGTGGTGTGTGAGAGAGAGAATTAGATATATATGTATATATATATATATATATATATATATATATATATATATATATATATGTGTGTGTGTGTGTGTGTGTGTGTGTGTGTGTGTGTGTATATATATATATATATATATAAGAAATGAGATATTTGTAAAATAAAGAGAGGAAGAGATATTTTCAAAATAGGAAAAAGAGAAATATTGTGTGGGTTATTTGGACAGTCATGAGAGTACAACATGGAGCTTGGGTTCGGGTTTAGTCGAGCCGGGTCGGATCGAAATCGGACAGGGTAAAATAATGAAATTAAAATGGGTATTTATGATCACGGGCAAATAAATAATATGCGGGGACTCCAATAAATGGGACACAACCGTCATTTGGGTAGTAGGCTTCATATGGGCCACGTCCATACTTTGGGTCGACTAGGTTGGATCAATGTCGGGTCCCAAAATTAAATTGGAAAGTAAATCAGGTTTTACGGTAGATAATAAATTGGCCTAAATTGAACCGAAAGTTGTGCGAAGGAAATGAAGCACAAAATAGAGTGTCTGAGTAGGACACGAAGGTCATGGGTGAAGAACGTCTCGAGTAGATCATTTATGAGAAGTTGGTTCTGAGAAAACAACTGGTCTGGTGCTCCTAAATTAAAAGTCACGGTAATGTGCAAACGATGATCAAAGATAAAAGTGGGAATAATTATTCAACGATTAATTGGTCTAAGTTGACCCGAAGTTGCGCGATACAAAAAAAGCACAAGGGAACGAGTTTAAGTGGGATATGATATATCAAAACGAAGATAATCTTGTCTACTTCAAAACTCGTGAAGAGAGTTTACAGATATTGACATCCCTGACGCTCCAGAAGTCAAAGTTACGGAAAGGTACATTAATGATCAAAACAATTAAATAATAAAATATTTATCGAAAATAATTCATTCAGAAAATTTAAAATAAACCCTAAAATTCAGGGGGCTTACACTGCTCCAAAGCAACGAGAGTGCCTCAGAGACAGTCCGTGTTCCAACGGCTGCATTTTCTTGACGATGAAAAGCCGCTGTGTGTTTCATCCAACATGGCTTCATGGGGTCCCCCTTATGGAAGCCTCAATCAAAGACGGTGGACCACGAACCCAACTTTCTCTCTCAATTCTGCGAAAAGGAGAAGAAGAAGTCTGCCAATAGATGGCTAGCAGGCTGTCACATCTGAAGGAGTCTATATGGGTACTCGGTCGAAGGCGAGATCCCGTATAGATGACGATGACTCCCAAGTTGGGGGTATTATTTCCTCAGAGTCTGAAGTGGATGACCTTCCCACTGGGGGTAGCCTCCCAGAGGACGATGATCTTTCCGAGTCTGACGACGACTATCTGCCTCCCCTACCTGAAGATGAGGGACTTGTCAACTCCGAAACGGATAGTATCAGCACCAGTTGTACTGTTTCCTCTGTTCATCCTCGCATGTTATCTACATACATAGCAGACGGAGAAAGACCTGTAGAAGCCAGTGATTAGACCAGCAAACGGCTAGAGGGTCTTGAAACAGTATTTGCCAAGATCACTGATATGCTTACCAGTATCATGGTGGTCCAACCTACTGCGGCTGTTCCTCCACCGCAACAAAATGTCTCAGCTCATAGCAACAACCCTCCTTCACTACAAAAGGAGTATCATTCCATTACAAATCTTGCAAATGTTGGGGGTGGTCCTTCACCAACGACGCCCGACAACTGAACAGCAGCCGTTTTCAATACCTGCTCAATCAATAGGATGTAATTGATTCTCTGATTGCCCATCTCGACACCATCTCACACAAAGACGAGCTTCAGAAGATAGGAATATCTCAACCTTATCCTCCTGAATGGGAGAACGCAACTTGTCCTCCTAACTACAAGCCGCTGATGCTAAATTCATTTGACGGGATGACTTCTCCTCGTCAACACATGACATACTTCAACACGCAGACTCTACACCTACCCAGGGATGATCCGTTGTTGTCAAAGCTGTTTATTAGCACCTTGTAGGGGGTAGCTTTCGAATGGTTCTACAGTCTGCCTAACGGTTGCATCAACTCTTTTAAAGACTTGGAGAGGTTGTTCCTCAGCAGGTTTTATGAGAGTGGCATGCATGTTAGTATGTCCACCCGCATCGAGACCAAGCAAAGGAGGACTGAGTCTGTCATTGCTTTCATCGAACGCTTCAGGCGGTTAGCATTGAAGATGCCCTTCGGCATACCAGACTCAGAACTTATGGATACTTGCCGACATAACTTTCTCCCTACAGTGAAGTTCTGTCTGGGTATACATAAATATGATACATGGCCTACTTTCATTGGGGCCGCTGATGCTACTGAAAATGACGTTCCTAATCTGGAACTACTAGGGTTAAAAACACCCAAATCTGAAGATAAAGGCAAGCATCCTCAAACTATCCCTGTCCGTAGGGGTAAAGGGAAAGAAGTCCTAAAGGTCGACACTTCCAAGGGAGCTTCCAATTCTCAGGGCGCCTCTGATAAGCCTAAGGAGACCTTCTCCTTTGATGATGACGATGTCATTACCATTTTTCACACGTTGACGAAGGGTAACAAACTGACATTGCCTCCAACTCGACGTCCTGCAGAGGCAAACCAACTCAACGATCCCAAGTACTGTCTTTATTATCAGTACGTGTATCACTCTACCAAGGATTGCATCGTCTTGAAGAAGAAGATACAACAACTTATCGACAGCCAAGTGATCAACCTCGAAGCTGAAGACAAGGTCGTATCTTCTAACATAATCTCTCTTCAGTTTGGTGACTTTTCTCCCACATATGTCCCAGACGGCGTAGTCCTGATCCCCAAGGCAATAATGGAAGTCGTCAACCTACCGCCAGCTCACAACTCAACCTTGGTGCCACTCACGACTGAACGTGGTGAGATCATGTGGGTCCATCCGGACCTTGTGCAAGAAGTGACGCAGGGGGTGGTACCTCCAAAAGCAAAAAGGGGCAAGAAATACAAGTCATGCCATATGGTTTCTTCTTCCATCTATGAAGTTTTATCTGGCGAGACGCGATCGGGGAAGGCTAATCTTCGGACGTACGATCCTGCACAAAAAGAAGCAGTACCTTCTCAAGCTTCTGCTGCCCCCACAAGCTCAGAAGTCGGCCCCTCTAAGCCTTCAACTACCGAAAAAGACAAGTATAAGGAGACGTGATTTGACAAGTCTCTAAAAGTGCCAGCTCCCGAAGGCATGGATCGGCCCTACAACTTTGACATACTGGTGCAGCTGGCCAATACACCTGCCAGGTTGTCTTTGTTCGATCTATTGCGACTCTCCAAAGAAACGCGGAAGGCCTTAATTGAGGCATTACTATATGCTGACTCTTATCTCGCTGAAGTCAAAGCCTCCGCTGAAGACCCTGTCTCCTGTCCTTACTACCACAGTACTATAAAAGTGGTGTCCAACATCACCTTTTTACAGGAGGACATGTTACTCAAAAATAATCATCATGATAGACCCATGTACTATACAGGGTATATCGGGGCGATCAAGGTGGACCACATGCACATCGATCCAGGTTCCTCCCTCAGCATCATTCCTAGAAGTTTGCTTCAAATTCTAGGAATCCCTCTGCACAAGATATCTGCAACCAATACAACTGGCTTTCAATGCTGTTCGAAGCCACCCGCTGGGCAAGATCTGTCTCAAGTGCCAGATCGGTGATCTCCGAACGGAGGTTTCTTGCTATGTGATCGATACCAATAAATCCTACAATATCTTATTGGGATGTCCGTGGATACACGAGAACATGATCGTTCATTCCACACTTCACCAGTGCTTCAAGTACGTCAACCGCGACGGTGTCGTGAAGATGGAGTTTGCCGATGTCGATCCTTTTAAGGGCATCGAAACCTATTATGGAGATTCGGTACTTTACCAATCTCAGCTTCCCAAGGATGACGGCAACGAAGCTGACAATAAAGCTGAAGCAAGTTCATCCTCCAATGATGGTCCCCTGATTATCCGAGTCAAAGGATGTACTACTCCAAAAAGTACTCCGAAGCCTCTCACAATCTGGATGAAAAAGAAGAACCCTGACAAGGTCAAACCATTGACCATCACTCTTCGCAAGGCACCTCAGGAGGAACTTGCTAAAGTCCGTCCTCCCAACCCTAAAGAATTATCCTACGTGGTAAACTTGGCCAAGACTGTGGCTCATTTTCCAGATGATGATCCTCTCAATGAGTATATCAATACTCATAATAATATACCTTCAGCGGATGATGTTATCCCTGAAGAAGAACTTGCGTATTTTCTTAGTAAATGTTTATCTTTGAATTACTTCGATGTCTATCAATCTGTAAACCACTACATAGATACGATATACGCTTGTCACGCCCCGCTCCCGAATAATCGGGTACGGGTTGATACATGCCCGGCCTACACTGTCGTTGACAGCGGTAGTGAGCCGTCTAGTCAGCAATAATAAACATAAATCTCATCACAGCATCTATCTCGGAATCTACACTAACCATCACAGCAATCCACTATACAATTATTATAACTTATACATGAATATCCGGGTACAAAGCCGGTGAAAGATAAATGATACAACAACAACTTATAATCAAATACATTCTATCAATCTCTATACATGAAACTAGATACATCAATATCAAGTGAGCTTTAATGCCATCCATGAATGATAATCTATGATCCATCTCACATGTAATCAACGATCCAGTCAGGAAAGGAGCAAAGTACAATGTAACTCAATAAAACTCACCATAAAGATCAATGGAACGGTATATCAATATAACTGAAAGACAGAGAAACAATGTGAATAAAATATGCACTAGCTACGTGCACATGTACAATTAGACGTTATCAACATGTGGGGACTAATATATAATCAGGCATATAAAATATGCTATCAGTCAATATATAATCAGGCATGTCTGACGACAATGCTATCAGTTACGCAATAATCAGGCATGTCTGACGACAATGCTATCAGTCACGCACGAAATGGACTCAGGCATACGGAGTATGCTATCAGGCAATATTTGTCCAATATTAGTCAATCACATGTCTCTAGAATGTCCCCCACCCGGCACGAAAAACAATGCAAGCAATCAATCGAGAACAAGTGAAATAAATGACACGATAACAAGTGTGAGTACAATGCATGCAATGATGGTAATACTGAGTACATGTACTTGCCTTGGTTCCAGGATTTTGTCCAAGTCTTCTAGATCACCTAGAATAGGAAAATAATATTAGAATATTCTATTTGTCTTAATTTTAACTAAAATCCTTAACTCTATTATTAACTCTAGTAACCCATTGTTACTAATATCCAAAATATTAGCAGCAACTATCTACATGGTCAGCCCCTTGACTAACTAATTAGTATACTTGGTTCAACTATACCAAGCTAATGCTTACTCCTGTAAAACCAGGTTTTGACCAATTAGGTTGGCATCCAGTGAAAGCCAACAGAGACACTGGACTTTACCAAGACTAAAACTCCATGTCATAGGCCAATACTCTCGGTCTGTCCTAACCGACCTTTAATTCTAATTAAAACTAATAGACCTAACTATTCATCTAACGGTCACTGGATTCGAATGATACACACACACTCAACTACTACTGCTACAACCATTCAACCACTTCATCTCTATAAATCTTCAAACATACTTAATCCCATCTCTATTCCAATAGTCAAAATTCCCTACAGTATAATCAACCAATAACCAAATAGCTCTAGATACCTAATCGGCTACTAAATAATAACTGGAAAAACACACTATGTAATATATTAGGATTAACTCCGACACCTGTGTCCTGAACATGCCAACACAGAGGATATTGGACCTAGCCTAAGCAATGGTTCCTATATCAGGTTATTGTATCCGTGTCAACTATTGTCCAACCGATACAAATTAGCACACAGGGAACAATAAAAGAATACCTGAGTCCAATTAATGCTCAGCGAAGTCCGATACTGTCACTCCCGTGTCCAGACTAGTAAAATAGGCTGGTTTAGACATTGCGTCGAACAGATGATGTGCGTGAAAAGAAATAAGGATTATGAGTTTAATTTGAATTTTTTTGACTCCAAAATTGGAGAAACAATCAGGAACTCACCAATGAGTTCCTTCCAATAGTAGACCACCGAAATCCTAAAGAATCAAGATGATTCGATCAATCAAACTGTCAATATTTAACCCGATGAAGAACGTTCAAAAGAAAATCAATAGGGATTCAAAGGAATGATACTTACTCGATCGAAAGCTCGATTTGATCGACTAAGCTTGTTGTGCTCTCACAACGTCCCTACGGACCAATGAAGCAGCACCCCAATGTCCCCTTCGGGGAAGAAGGGACAACCATGGCTAACGTTGGATCAATGGCGGTGATGCGAACAACTCAATTCTCCGACGCCAATAGCACCGAGCTTCACTGCACTCTCAGAACCTCGCCTCCACTGCAGCGATCGACTCGATCGCCACGGTCGCGAGTTCGGAAGCTTAGAAGGAGGGAAATGGTACTAATAATGGAACAGGGCTTCGCCGTCTAGTGGAGAATAATAAAGAAGAAGGAGGCTGGGTTCAATTTATAGGCGGAGAAAGCTTGGACAGGCGATTGGGCGGTCAGCGGGCAGGTGGCAAAACGGTTGGGCGGGCAGCGGCGGAGTGGTGGAGACAGTTAGGCCGTTGGGGGGAGAAGCTTCTGGAGGGGGCTGGAGTCTTCTTGGTGTCACCGTTACCGTCGTCGTCGTCGTCGCCGTCGTCTCCGCAGCAGAGGAGTGAAGGAAAGAATTGAATGAACATGAGAGATTGGTTTTTAAAACCAACGGCTAATAAGTTTGATAATGGGTTAATGGATTGTAGGTTAACGGGTTGGATGAACTCGCGCCCCACTGAGCTAAGGGTCGGGCTCCCATTGAGTTGGGCCGCTGCCGAGAATGGGCTAAATTAATAGGTTGGGTTAAGGAAAAATAATAATTAATAAGTTTAATAAAAATCTAAGTAAATTAATTAGTAAATAGAAAAATAATTTAGAAAATCATTAATGACAAATAAATAAAATCTTAAGTAAATTACAAGAGAAAACTCAATCTAGAAAGTGGAGTTACAAATCTACCCACCTTAGAAAAATTTCGTCCTCGAAATTTCAAAGGGATTGACTAGAATTAAATAACACGAAGATCAGTCAGGCACGATTATGAAATTGGAATTTATCTGGCTTGATTAGGCACGAGAATAATTAAGAAAATTTTGAAAATAGTACAATAATGATCAAACCTGCTAAGACATGATTAAAGAATATGAATTGGCACGATTTGAATAGAAGAATATATTTAGCATGATTTAGGCATGATTTTAAAATAGTCAGAGAATTTCAAAAGCAATGCGATAATGATCAACGCACGATTAGAATTAGTATAATCGTGATTAAATTTTAATTACGACTAAAGATAACGAGGATTACGATCAATGTTAATTGGAATGAAATAGTCACGATTAGTAGAAAATCATCAAGGCACGATTACAATATAATCAATATTTAGGCACGATCTTGAATAAAAAATTAGAAGGGTTTAGTTTGGCACGATCCGAACCAATTGACATGGTCATAGTCAAGCACATGCATGATTAGAGTATAGGCACGATTAAGAAATATAACTCATTTAGGCACGATCAACTCATAACTACTGAAATTGTCTAGGCACGAATAAATTCGATTCATGATTGAAAATCAAGATAAATTTTGGTAAAGTTGTCAATGGTGATAGGAGGCTAATCATGAATTTAGTCTAAAAATATTCGGAACTCATGCATATCCGGAATCACTTTACCTAAAATTTATGCCCCGCCAGTGTACATCTGGCTGCAGTGAACTCTTGGCTCCGTGACTCAAGAATTATAGGTACCGAATAATTTCTAAACTTTACCCATGGACAAAACAATTTCAAGGGATAGAAACATAATCTCGAGAATAATCGAAACCTATACATACCTGATATCACTTCGACTTAGAGCCCCTGCCTCGTCAGAGCGCTGATGGCTGCAGTGGACCTACAGTTTCCATGATCCAGATAAATGGCTGCAGTGCGCGGCTGCCACGCCATAGTAGGATATCGAATATTCCTTCAATGGTTATCCACTGGAATCCCAAATGAGTACCTTGATAATTCAATTCAACAAGCTTTCCGATTTACTAAAGAGATTCAATCACACTAGGAAAGACATGTAGTATAAATATCTGTTCTTGAGAATCAAGAGATTGACTATCAAAATAGAAGAGTGATTAGAAATATATTATAGAGTTGATACACTAGTCATGGGAATGTCAATGGAGTAAGTACTTAATACGGCTAAAGATGAGTTGAAACTCTAAATGGGAAATGGATAGAGAAATGGTTTTGTGAAAGGATGGAATAGCTAATATATGAGCTCTATGGATCTAAACGAAATAGTTGGGCTTGGGATGGTTAGAGAAAATCAAATAGACTTTAGAAACCAATGGAGAATTTTAAAATGTCTGGCTAAATGAGGAGTTTGGAAACTCTGACTTTAATCTCTAAGTGGCAAGGAAACCCAGATTCTAAGGGTGTTAGAATCTGATAACGTGGTGGAAGAAGATGATTCCCAAAAGTCATGGAATTGTAATCACGACTTTTGTAAAGAACACTATGAGGCATAGCAAAAATTCAAAATTACTGTAGATAGCAAAATACACACAATCACACAATCGGCCTATGCTGTGATGAGTTTTTTATTTCGTAGGCTTCCAATGGTACTCTAGTCTTAAACACCATTAGATCGATGACCTGCATGGGCCACCACTAAAATATGTTACGCCCCGCTCCCGAATAATCGGGTACGGGTCGATACATGCCCGGCCTACACTGTCGTTGACAGCGGTAGTGAGCCGTCTAGTCAGCAATAATAAACATAAATCTCATCACAGCATCTAATCTCGAAATCTACACTAACCATCACAGCAATCCACTATACAATTATTACAACTTATACATGAATATCCGGGTACAAAGTCGGTGAAAGATAAATGATACAACAACAACTTATAATCTGATACATTCTATCAATCTCTATACATGAAACTAGATACATCAATATCAAGTGAGCTCCAATGCCATCCATGAATGATAATCTATGATCCATCTCAACTATAATCAACGATCCAGTCAGGAAAGGAGCAAAGTACAATGTAACTCAATAAAACTCACCATGAAGATCAATGGAACGGTATATCAATATAACTGAAAGACAGAGAAACAATATGAATAAAATATGCACTAGCTATGTGCACATGTACAATTGGACGTTATCAACATGTGGGGACTAATATGTAATCAGGCATATAAAATATGCTATCAGTCAATATATAATCAGGCATGTCTGACGACAATGCTATCAGTCACGCAATAATCAGGCATGTCTGACGACAATGCTATCAGTCACACAAGAAATGGACTCAGGCATACGGAGTATGCTATCAGGCAATATTTGTCCAATATTAGTCAATCACATGTCTCTAGAACGTCCCCCACCCGATACGAGAAACAATACAAGCAATCAATCAAGAACAAGTGAAATAAATGACACGATAACAAGTGTGAGTACAATGCATGCAATGATGGTAATACTGAGTACATGTACTTGCCTTAGTTCCGGGATTTTGTCCAAGTCTTCTAGATCACCTAGAATAGGAAAACAATATTAGAATATTCTATTTATCTTAACTTCAACTAAAATCCTTAACTCTATTATTAACTCTAGTAACCCATTGTTACTAATATCCAAAATATTAGCAGCAACTATCTACATGGTCAGCCCCTTGACTAACTAATTAGTATACTTGGTTCAACTATACCAATCTAATGCTTACTCCTGTAAAACCTGGTTTTAACCAATTAGGTTGGCATCCAGTGAAAGCCAACAGAGACACTGGACTTTACCAAGACTAAAACTCCATGTTATTGGCCAATACTCTCTGTCTGTCCTAACCGACCTTTAATTCCAATTGAAACTAATAGACCTAACTATTCATCTAACGGTCACTGGATTCGAATGATACACACACACTCAACTACTGCTGCTACAACCTTCAACCACTTCATCTCTATAAATCTTCAAACATACTTAATCCCATCTCTATTCCAATAGTCAAAATTCCCTACAGTATAATCAACCAATAACCAAATAGCTCTAGATACCTAATCGGCTACTAAATAATAACTGGAAAAACACACTATGTAATATATTAGGATTAACTCCGACACCTGTGTCCTGAACATGCCAACACAGAGGATATTGGACCTAGCCTAAGCAATGGTTCCTATATCAGGTTATTGTATCCGTGTCAACTATTGTCCAACCGATACAAATTAGCACACAGGGAACAATAAGAGAATACCTGAGTCCAATTAATGCTTAGCGGAGTCCGATACTACCACTCCCGTGTCCAGACTAGTAAAACAGGCTGGTTTAGACATTGCGTCAAACAGATGATGTGCGTGAAAAGATAGAAGGATTATGAGTTCAATTTGAATTATTTTGACTCCAAAATTGGAGAAACAATCAGGAACTCACCAATGAGTTCTTTCCAATAGTAGACCACCGAAATCCTAAAGAATCAAGATGATTCGATCAATCAAACTGTCAATATTTAACCCGATCAAGAACGTTCAAAAGAAAATCAATAGGGATTCAAAGGAATGATACTTACTCGATCGAAAGCTCGATTTGATCGACTAAGCTTGTTGTGCTCTCACAACGTCCCTACGGACCAATGAAGCAGCACCCTAACGTCCCCTTCGGGGAAGAAGGGACAACCATGGCTAACGTTGGATCAATGGCGGTGATACGAACAACTCAAATCTCCGACACCAATAGCACCGAGCTTCACTGCGCTCTCAGAACCTCGCCTCCACTGCAGCGATCGGCTCGATCACCACGGCCGCGAGTTTAGAAGCTTGGAAGAAGGGAAATGGTACTAACAATGGAACAGGGCTTTGCCGTCTAGTGGAGAGTGATAAAGAAGAAGGAGGCTGGGTTCAATTTATAGGCGGAGAAAGCTTGGGCAGGCGGTTGGGCGGTCATCGGGCAGGTGGCGAAGCGGTTGGGCGGGCGGCGGTGGAGTGGTGGAGACAGTTAGGCCGTTGGAGGGAGAAGCTTCTGGAGGGGGCTGGAGTCTTCTCGGCGTCGCCGTCACCGTCGTCGTCGTCGTCGCCGTCGTCTCCGCAGCAGAGGAGTGAAAGAATGAATTGAATAAACATGAGAGATTGGTTTTTAAAACCAACGGCTAGTAAGTTTGATAATGGGTTAATGGATTGTAGGTTAACAGTTTGGATGAACCCGCGCCCCACTGAGCTAAGGGTCGGGCTCCCATTGAGTTGGGCCGGGCTGCCGAGAATGGGCTGAATTAATAGGTTGGGTTAAGGAAAAATTATAATTAATAAGTTTAATAAAAATCTAGCTAAATTAATTATTAAATGGAAAAATAATTTAGAAAATCATTAATGACAAATATATAAAATCTTAAGTAAATTACAGGAGAAAACTCAATCTAGAAAGTGGAGTTACAACGCTCTAAAGCACGGCATAGGACCACACCTCTGTATGCCGGTCACGATGCCTCACCTGCGAGAAAAAGTTTACCCAGAAGATATCCACTACTTCATCGTTCCAGCCAGAAAGAAGGGTGAAGAACTAATTATCTTCGGTCGAATAATTGGGAAAAGAAAGTTCGTTCCGAACTCTACTTCTCCTAAGCACAACACGGAAGCTGATTATGAGTCTGGAAAAATAAAACTTTTCCGATATAGTTGGCAGGCCAAGAATATCATCCAGAAAATGGGATATGACATCAAAAGCGACCATGGGCTAAATTACGGCCGGGGACGACGGTTGCCAATACGACACTTTGCTCCTCCCAGCAAACCCGAGAACTACTATCAACGAAACGGTATTGGTTTGGGTTATGTCTCTCCTCCAACAACTCCCTAAAGATCAGATGATGAAGCAGATCGTTGTTCTCATTCTTTTGATTCCTGCCTCTGGGACTCAGACTCCAGCGTTGGCGACATGTTCAAAGCAACTCTGTCCGTCAACATGGTTTCAGTTGACCAAATTGCGGACGATGTCCAATCGATCGAGCTTGAACAATAGGCTCAAAAGATAGATACTAGATGGGAGCTACGCTTCGAACAACGTGAACCACCTACCGAAGACGAAGTCATCCAAGTCAATTTAGGAGATGAATCATCTTTTAAACCAATCTTCATCAGAAAAAGTCTATCTGGCAATGAACGGCAATCTCTTATACAGCTTATAAGAGAATACATCGATGTCTTTGCATGGAGCTATGAAGACATGCCAGGCCTAGACCCTAAAGTCGCCATGCACGGCCTAAATATTTTGTCTAAAGCTAAGCCAGTAAAGAAGCAACAACGATGATTCCGACCAGATGTCATGCAGGCCATCGAGAATGAAGTCAAGAAGCTCATTGCTAGTGGATTCATTCGCGAAGAACAACACCCTGACTGGGTTGCCAACATTGTTCCAGTCATGAAAAAGAATGGTAAAGTGCGAGTCTGTATCGATTACCATGATTTGAACTCTGCATGCCCGAAAGATGAGTTCCTTCTACCGATCACCGATGTAATGATCGACAATACTTGCAATTTTAAGCGGATGTCCTTCATGGATGGGTTCTCAGGCTACAACCAGATCAAGATGTTCCCCGACGATGAGAAGCACACATCTTTTTGAACACCGTTGGGGGTATACTGCTATACGGTGATGCCCTTCGGATTGAAAAATGCAGGGACGACATACCAGCGAGCCATGAAAACAATTTTTTGCGATCATTTACGCAAAATAGTGGAGTGCTACGTAGATGACATCGCAGTCAAATGTCGTCTCAAGGGCAACCACCTCCAAGACTTGAGAACGGTGTTCGAACTAATGTGCGCACATCAACTCAAGATGAATCCAACTAAGCCTTTTTTGGGAGTCTCCAGCGGTAAGTTCCTTGGTTTCGTCATCACTTCAAAGGGTATACATCTCGACCCGGAGAAAGTAAAGACTATCCTCGATATGTATCCTTCAAGAAACCTCAAAGAGCTGCGCGGAATGCAAGGAAGGCTAGCCTACATCAGACGATTTATTTCGAACCTTTCTGGAAGATGTCAACCATTCACTCAGCTCATGAAAAAAGGCGTATCGTTCGTCTAGACTGAACAATGTCAACGCGCATTCGACAACATCAAGAAGTATCTCACAAGCCCCCAGTATTGGTAGCTCCAATAACGAAAAAGCCTTTCTTACTGTATGTCTGTGCTATAGACCATTCCTTCGATGCCCTATTAGCTCAGAAGAATGAAGGCGGCCATGAACAGGCAATCTACTACCTCAGCCGCACAATGGTGGGTACCGAGCACAGATACAGGAATGCCTTGTACTGGTATTTGTTATCCAGAAGACTCGCCACTATGTGTCTGGGCAGACTATCCATATCATATCTAAAGTCAATCCTCTCAGAGTACTTATGACTAAATCGGGTTCTCTCAATTCCCGTTTAGATACATGGGCAATGCTGTTGACTCCATATGATATGCTCTTCATTCCTCAGAAGGCAATAAAAGGCCAAGCATTAGCTGATTTTCTAGCAGCTCATCCGGTGCCAGAATCTTCCAAACTCTATGACGAAATCCCTGATGAAGTAGTAGAGTCTAACACTGCAACTGAAGAAATCCCCATTTGGCGAATGTTTTTTGATGGTGCATCAAGAACAGGACCTAAAGAAAATATTATGGTCGGAGTAGGTGTCGTGCTCGTATCACCTGACCATCTGGTTATACATCGTGCATATTCTCTCGTGGAACCATGCACCAACAACGAGGCCGAATATAATGCGCCGAATATAATGCCCTATTAATCGGTCGACAATTGGCTAAACAACTGGAAGTTGACTATCTAGAAGCTTACGGTGATTCGAAACTAATAGTTAGTCAAGTCCGAGGGGATTATGAAGTTTGTCACGAAGATCTTATCCCCTATCATAGAACAACAATCGAGTTAGCATCTACTTTCGCTAGATTTTTCATCGAGCACGTGCCTCGATTACAGAATATAGAAGCAGATGCTCTAGCCAGTCTCGCTGCTTCCTTGACCGTCCCTACCAATACTCAGCAGTCGATCACAGTGTCTGATCGAG
The DNA here is from genome assembly GCA_029216955.1 of Iris pallida. NCBI lineage: Eukaryota > Viridiplantae > Streptophyta > Magnoliopsida > Asparagales > Iridaceae > Iris > Iris pallida. The sequence continues at coordinate 22,321,182 of JANAVB010029620.1, forward strand.
AACTATTTTGTGTGAAAAATGCTTTGCATATTCATCATAGTTACACAACGAAAACAAACGTCGATGTTAAAGACTGGAGATTTCCTTTCATAAACTACGTCGTCTATAGAATCTTTCCCGAGGACCCGAAGGAAGCCATGTTTATCCATAGGCAATCCCTCAGATTCTACTATAACTCAGCTACCAAGATGCTGTATCGACGCTCTTACGACGGGCTACTGTTACGATGTTTATCAGACACAGAAGCCAAACATGCACTCTGGGAGGCTCACGACGGAGTTTGTGGTGCACATCAACCAGGCCCCAAACTACAAGATCACCTCAAACGAATGGGTTATTATTAGCCCATAATGATAGCAGATGCTGTTGAATATGCAAAAAAGTATAGAGCCTGTCAGTTCCACACCAATTTCATTCATCAACCTTCGGAGTTTCTACACATGACGGCAGCATCTTGGCCTTTTGAATCCTGGTGCATGGACGTCATAGGACCAATCAACCCACCATCTTCCAGAGGACAACGATTCATCCTAGCCATAATCGATTACTTCTCCAACTGGACGAAAGCTATACCGCTCACCGAAGTAAAGGCATCAAACGTGATCAGTTTCATCAAACATCATGTTATCTACTGCTTCGACCTACCTCGCAGGATAATCCATGATAATGGTCCACAATTCGCAAGCCATGCATTCTATCGGTTATGCGATAGGAATCGAATCCAGAATGTAGCCTCTACTGCCTATAATCCAACGGCTAACGGGCTAGCAGAAGCCTTCAATAAAACCATCATTAAACTTATCAAGAAATTCGTGTCTTCGAACAAGTACGATTGGAATGAGAAGCTCGGCGAATGTCTATGGGCCTATCGTACAACAGTCCGGACTCCAACAGGCAGTACGCCATTCTCTCTGTTTGTGGGAGTGAAGCAGCTCTTCTCCTAGAAATCCAGATTCCTTCTCTTCGAGTAGCCTTAGCCAGCGAGTTGACTACCGAAGAAAGCTACCGTCTGCGTCTATAAGAGCTCGAAGCGCTAGACGAAAAATGCTTATTAGCTCAACAGCGTATTGATCTATACCAAGCACGTCTTTCCAGAGCCTTCAATAAAAAGGTGAAGGAAAGAATCTTCCAAGTCGGTGATCTAGTCTTAGCAGTGAGAAGACCAATGGTCATGACGCACAAAACAAAAAGAAAATTTCAGCCTAAATGGGAAGGTCCTTTCATTATAGAATCGGTGTATTCTAACGGTACGTACTGACTAACCAAGCCTGATGGCGACTTGTTCATGATGCCTATCAACGGCAAGTTCCTGAAAAAATACTGTGTAACCTTCTGTAAATAGTATTTACATACGTCCAGTCATGTAAATGTACAGTGCGATGTTTATGTGAGTCAAAAAAAAAATTCTAACTATTATCCGTATTTCAAGAGTCTTGAATACGCCTTGGATAATAGGTCCTCTAAAATATTTTTTTCCAGCAAAATCATTCTCATTTTTGACTCTGTCCAAACTTGGTTTGACGACAACAAATCACGTCCCTATTACCTCTGAATTGTTTTTCGATAATTATTTTTCCTGTGAAATGATTAAGAAATGCTTTGCCATGTCCATATAACCTCTGAGCAAAGCATTCATCAAGGATAATCACGTCCATATTACATCTGAATTATCCACTCCCACCTAATGTTATATATCTTTCCATGTCCATATCATCTCTGGTCAGATATAGAACATCCTCTGCTATTACGTCTATATTACCTCTATTAGCAGCTTCGTTCAACCTATTATCTATTTTCAAAAAAAAACTTGAATATAAAACGGATAAAAGGTCCACTTTAAATTCTCCAGCGAAATACCCTCCAGAAATATCCTTACTACGTCCACATTACCTCTAGTTCCGATATTTTATAAAACTATATTCATTTTGAAAAGATTCTTTATTCTTTACTTGAACATCTATCAAGAGACGGGAAAAAAGGGTACAATAGCCTTGACGGCTGAAGAAAGAAAAAAAATAGTTACGAACAAAAAGTCTAAGGGATATATAGTCGATTGATATTGTCCCTTAGAGCCGCGATTTCAGCTTCAGACTTCGCGGTAGCTCGGCGGCGTGCCTCTTCTTGACGAGCGGCTTCATCCTCAAAAAGAATTAGACTCAGATGCTCTCCTTCCAACTTCGTCAGCTGTCCTTCTAAATGGGCAGAAGTGGTGACGATCATGGCAGCCTGAGCCAAATCTCCTGCTCAGATGTTGCCGTCCTCAAGTTGACTTCCAGTTGGGCAATCTTGCTCTTGATTTACGCGATGTGATTATACTTCTCGGTGATCTGTGTAGCCAGTTTATTCTTCGAGGCAGCACGCGCCTCACTTGCAGCGTTGAACTGACCATACTGGTCAGCCAATTTGCCGATCTCTCGAACGAGGGCGTCCTTCCTCGCCTGGAAAGTAGCCTTCTCCTCCGCAAGAGCCGTGATCAAAGCCTCGTCTTCTGTGCAGAACAGCAATGTCGGGCTCCACTGTTTGGTATCTCGGAACCTGGCCACCTGACCCTCCAGGTCATTCAGAACTTTCCTCAGAGTACTAGCCCGCTCTTCATAGCCGGCAATGCTCTCGAGGCCCGCTCTTCATTCGACAATAGCCTTCACAGGGCCAAAGGCAGCATTCTGATTCAAGACTCCAGGAAGCTTTACTTTCAGTACAGAGTAGAAAGCTTTGACGACTTCCTGGGCCATCTCATCATCTTCAGTGGAGGTCGTCGGGGAGGAGGCTTGGAGAGTTTCTTCTGCTCCAGGAAGGGATATCTGACAAGAAGTCGAACCTGACAAGAAAAATATATATATACATCAGTAACCAAAAAAAGAAGAAAATATAAAAGAGTTGTAATTTCGTACCTTCAGCTTGCTCAGCACCAGCCTGGGCTATACCATCAATCTTAGCTTCAGAAAAACCAAGAGCAGGCCCGGACTGTTCAAGAAGAACAATATCAAGACCCTGAGCAGCATCAGGCCTGATATCTTCCACAATCCCAGCCGGAACGGGAGCAGATTCAGCAACAGCCCCCTCAGCAGGTTGTTCAACCTCACTAATAGCTCCCTTCGCACCAGCAAATTTGTATGAGCCGGGAACAACTTCTATCCCGTCCCTAATACCTGGGGCTATCTTCGCGAGGTGTTCCTTCCCCTTGTCTACAATGGAATATACAGTCATGGTCAGCCTCACGAGGAGCACGCAAAATCGAAGTCAAAAAATCTCATCCGAAGAGAGGCGCAAAGATAACATACCCGCAAGAGGATGAGCCAATTGGACTTGATTCTCGTCTAACTCTCTCAGTATGGCCCCGATTTCGGATATTGCCCCCAGGAAGACATCGAAAGAAGGACTGGCTCTCTGGTCATCACCATAATTCGGGCATTCGCCCTGATCATTCTTTGATTCAGCCTCCTTGGCTAAGGGAAGCTGAGCGTCGTTTGTCGGTCGAGGACAAGGAGGGGACGTTGTTGTCACGTCCACCTCCTCAAACGAGGAGGCACCTACCTCAGCTTCAACTTTAGGGTCCTGTGCAAAGGACAAACGCAAAGGTGAGTGTAACTCCCCTTCCCGAAAATTTTTGAAATATTTTTTTATTATTTATTTGATTTAAATGGTGACTTTTAGATTTTATAAATAATTATTTAGTTAATTATTACGGTAGATGACTTTAGCCATAGTGGAGTTTTGGAGCACAAGGTGACTAGAAATCGTGGCACGGATAGTGCAATGACGTGCTTTGGCTAGTGTATTAGCCCTGGTAGGGAAGGCTCAGCACAACTTTTCTGTGGACCTAATTAGAGTAAGAGTATTTTGTGTCACCAAATATTATTCCTATTATTTGGTTATTGCATTTTGTATTAGTTGGTATTATTACTAGTAATATTGATGATTGTTATACAATAGAAATTATTTAATATTAATTGGTTATATTATTTCATGGTCAAATAAATGTTACATAGGTTCATATATATATATATATATATATATATATATATATATATATATATATATATAGGCCATATACTATAAATAAATGGTATCAAGATTTTTATTTGGATTTTTAGGAGACTTATTATATGCATACATATAGAGATAATTATATATATAAAAAGAAATAAAATAAAAGGAATAAAACAAATAAAGAACAAAACCCAACAACCCAAAGCCCAGCCTAACAAGGCCCAGATCGAGATTTTCCCCCTTTACAAATATTTTTTCCCCAGCTCTGAACCCGAGCCCCCTATACGTAACTGCGCATATATATATATATATATATATATATATATATATATATATATATATATATATATATATATATATATATATATATATATATATATATATATATATCGAGAATGAGGGGGAGTAAAACCTCTCTCGAAACCCTAACACCAAAGCCAAACCCTACGGCCCCGACCCCTGGGGACCCTCTCCCACCCTTGACGCCGCCGCGCGTAGCCACAGGCCGCCCACGGCAGCGCCGGAGCAGCGCGCGCACGCACAATATCGACTGAAGTCGCAGCAACCATCATTGCAAGGTATGCTACTTCACAGCCCTATATGTTTCCCTATCATCGATCGATTTTCGATCTATAAAATCCTACAGATAGTCTATATGACCCTCTAGAGATCCCAACAAGTAGATACAAACATGGTTGAGCAATCAATCCGAAAATTCGACACCAAGTCGAAGAAAAACCTGTTCGTAAACAGAGAATGGAGTAAGCCAAACACCCCTATTTACGGTCTGATTCTCGTCGACCTATTAAGAATAATTAAAACATACTTAAAGGGAGTCAGAGACAACATATAGGAGATTTAAACGTATCTTGTAGATCCCAATTTTATTGAGTATGCACAAAGTTATTCTATTTCTAAAATGGTCAAAAATAGTTTTAAAAACAGTTTAGAAAATCCTAAAACTCCCGATACGACGTGCGTCCTGCCAATCCGGGCGACATGGTCACAAACTAAAAGCATCGAAAGGTGCGTAACGGCTTCGTGGACATGTGAGCTTTGACGAAATTCAAATTGGTCGTGTGTGCGTGACTAATTTGATGCGTATCCGTCGAAATTTACCGTATCGGCCTCTGTATAGGTTTTCTAATTACTTCGTGCATGTTCGTCAGATCGAGACGAAACTTGCACCAACAGGACCGTATCATTTTTTTGGTCCTGTATGCAAAGTTTGGTCAAATTTTGAGACAGTTGATCGGATCGTCGTTTTGCGGGCCCCACGGTCCGACTCAACGGGTGATTTTGTGCACGGCCCGCCGGAATCCAATTTTGGACATATGATTGGATTCGTATCAGAAAACTAGACATGTTGACATATAGTTTGACAACTTTAGAGGCCATTAACTCTGGCACGATTTTCGATGCAAAGCGGGTCCAACGGCGAACATCATTTTTGCCTAAAATTACTGTTTTGACCCTGTGTCCAGAATTAGACTTAAGGACAGGCAATTCTAGCTAATTTGACTATTCTGAGAATGTTGGCAATGTCTGTTTCAACTTTCGAAGACATTTATGGATTTTGGACTTATTTGGCTTACCGGTTGACGGTTTATTGTTGGCTCTTCGTGCAACCTCCAGACAAGTATACCTTGCCAACTTGTACAATATAATTTATATGCATGTTTATTATCTTGCTGTTGTACTTTTCCTTACATTCGTGATTGCTTTATTCCATGTCTAGTACACTCATTATGTTAGTGTTTTACTTTACATGTTTCTAGTTTTCTGCACATTCTTGTTCCTTTCTGTTATGATATTTCTATCTGTTACACTGTGTTAGTTTCATATGTACTCCTTTATAGAGTCATCTAGTCCTACACCATGATTCTCTCGACTTGATTATAACTTGACTTGACTTGACATGACTTGAGTAGGACTTGACTTTGACATTCTATAGATTGTGAGTACTTACCTTGACTACGGTCTATAGGATTTTTATACTAGGATTGGCTACCATCTTGGTTGTGAGTGCTTACCTTGACTGCGATTGAGATACTATAGATTGTGAGTGCTTGCCTTGACTGCAGTCTATAACTTTGACCTATTAGCCATTTCTAGTATGGCATGCTAGTTTCTTAGGATCCTTGTGTTTAGATCTTGTGTCTTAGTTCATTTTGTCTCGTTGGATATCCTTGATTATTTCTTACTTTTTTGTATATTTGTACTGTTACATGTTGGCTTGTATATTATGTATTTTGCTAGTCCTCTAAGGACCTGATGATCTCTTCAGGTAGCTGATTGCACGAAGATAGTTAGCTGAGCATGTGGTAGTTGACTTCAATCGCATGATTCAGGTATTTTGTTAGTATTATTGATTTATTATCTTCTCGTGCTTTCATGATATATCCTGCTTATCAGCTTAGCTTTATAGACTCATATTATTCTAGGAGTCTAATCGGACATATATGCTAGTGGGCTGCAGACTATGACCCATACTTGTCCATTCTTGTTTATATGATTCATGTGGATTAAGATATAGTTTGGATTAGACATGATACCATATTCTGGATAGCTTATACGTACTTGAGTCGGGCTGGAGTCCGTTCGATACGTAGCTGGCTTGCTCACGAGCTCGCGTCTGAAAATTGGGTACGGGTCGTGACAAGTTTTTGTGGTAGCCCATGTAGGTCAGAGCATATCGTACCGGTTACGTAACTGTACTAGTACGAGCCTGCGATAATGATGTCTAAACCATATAAATCTTAGTCCACTCTGTCTTGAAAATTCTCCTAGAAATTTTTCTACGTCTTTGAAACTCCATATTTGTTCTCGATTATACTTCCTTGCTTTTCGTACCATTGATTCTCGTCCCTTCCTATTCCAGGGTGACGAATGATCGTGCCGTCTAGAATTCATCAGAGATTCTAAAGTTATAGTATAATACTGCTTGATTATTGAGTTTTGGTTGTTTGTAGAGATGAGGGATTATAGATGTCATATGTCCTAGATATCTGTTGGAAGGACTGTTAGCCAGTAGTTAGAAGATTATAAGATTTTAGTGACTGTATTTTGAGGAGTAGTATGACCAAAGGTGGGTAGAAGTCCTCAAGTACTAGGAGTTATAAAATGACTAGAGAAGGCCATAAAATATTTTTGGAGAAATTAAATTTGAGGAGATTAAGGTAATAATAGACTTTGATTTTTAAGGCATAGTTATGAATTAGAATTTTGAGGAGGAAATTATTTTTAAGGTGGGTAGATTTGTAGCTCCCCTTACCGAAAATTTTTAAAATATTTTTATTATTATTTATTTGATTTAAATGGTGACTTTTAGATTTTATAAATAATTATTTAGTTAATTATTACGGTAGATGACTTTAGCCATAGTGGAGTTTTGGAGCACAAGGTGACTAGAAATCGTGGCACGGATAGTGTAATAGTGTGCTTTGGCTAGTGTATTAGCCCTGGTAGGAAAGGCTCAGCACAACTTTTCTGTGGACCTAATTAGAGTAAGAGTATTTTGTGTCACCAAATACTATTCCTATTATTTGGTTATTGCATTTTGTATTAGTTGGTGTTATTACTAGTAATATTGATGATTGTTATACAATAGAAATTATTTAATATTAATTGGTTATATTATTTCATGGTCAAATAAATGTTACATAGGTTCATATATTTATATATATATATATATATATATATATATATATATATATATATATATATATATATATATATATTTTATATATATATATATATATATATATATATATATATATATATATATATATATATATATGAACCTATGTAAATAAATAAATAAATATATATATATATATATATATATATATATATATATATATATATATATATTTTTTTTTTTTTTTAATATATATATATATATATATATATATATATATATATATATATATATGAACCTATGTAAATAAATATATATATATATATATATATATATATATATATATATATATATATATATATATATATATATATATATATATATATATATATATATATATATAGGCCATATACTATAAATAAATGGTATCAAGATTTTTATTTGGATTTTTGGGAGACTTATTATATGCATACATATAGAGATAATTATATATATAAAGAAATAAAATAAAAGGAATAAAACAAATAAAGAACAAAACCCAACAACCCAAAGCCCAGCCTAACAAGGCCCAGACCGAGCTTTTCACCCTTTACAAATATTTTCTCCCAGCTCTGAACCCGAGCCCCCTTATATGTAACTGCGTATATATATATATATATATATATATATATATAAATATATATATATATATATATATATATATATATATATATATATATATATATATATATATATATATATATATATATATATATATATCGAGAATGAGGGGGAGTAAAACCTCTCTCGAAACCCTAACACCAAAGCCAAACCCTACGGCCCCGACCCCTGGTGACCCTCCCCCTCCCTTGGCGCCGTCGCGCGCAGCCATAGGCCGGCCACGACAGCGCCGGAGCAGCGCGCACGCGCACAATATCGACTGAAGCCGCAGCAACCATCATTGTAAGGTATGCTACTTCACAGCCCTATATGTTTTCCTATCTTCGATCGATTTTTGATCTATAAAATCCTATAGATAGTATGCACGACCCTCTAGAGATCCCAACAAGTAGATACAAACATGGTTGAGCGATCAATTCGAAAATTCGACACTAAGTCGAAGAAAAACCTGTTCGTAAACAGAGAATGGAGTAAGCCAAACACCCCTATTTACGGTCTGATTCTCGTCGACCTATTAAGAATAATTAAAAAATACTTGAAGGGAGTCAGTGACAACATATAGGAGATTTAAACGTATCTTGTAGATCCCAATTTTATTGAGTATGCACAAAGTTATTCTATTTCTAAAATGGTCAAAAATAGTTTTAAAATAGTTTCGAAAATCCAAAAACTCCCGATACGACGTGCGTCCCGCCAATCCGGGCGACATGGTCGCAAACCGAAAGCATCAAAAGGTGCGTAACGGCTTCGTGGATGTGTGGGCTTTGACGGAATTCAAATTGGTCGCGTGTGCGCGACGAATTTGATGCGTATCCGTCGAAATTTACCGTATCGGTCTCTGTGTAAGTTTTCTAATTACTTCGTGCACGTTCGTCAGATCGAGACAAAACTTGTGCCAACAGGACTGTATCATTTTTTTGGTCCTGTATGCCAAGTTTGGTCCGATTCTGAGATAGTTGATCGGATCGCCATTTTGCGAGCCCTACGGTCTGACTCAACGGGTGATTTTGTGTACGGTCCGCCGGAATCCAACTTTGGACTTACGGTTGGGTTCGTATCGAAAAACTGGACTTGTTGATATATAGCTTGACGACTTTAGAGACCATTGACTCTGGCATAATTTTTGGTGCAAAGCGGGTCTAACGGCGGACATCGTTTTTGCTCGAAATTATCGTTTTGGCCCTGTGTCCAGAATTGGACTTAAGGACAGGCAATCCTAGCTAATTTGACTATTCTGAGAATGTTGCCAATGTTTGTTTCAGCTTTCGGAGACTTTGTGTATTTTGGACTTATTTGGCTTACCGGTTGACGGTTTATTGTTGGCTCTTCGTGCAACCTCCAGGCAAGTATACCTTGCCAACTTGTACAATATAATTTATATGCATGTTTATTATCTCACTGCTATTCTTTTTCTTACATTCGTGATTGCTTTATTCTATATCTAGTACACTCATCCTGTTATAGTTTTACTTTACATGTTTCTAGTTGTCTGTACATTCTTGTTCCTTTCTGTTATGATATTTCTATCTGTTATACTGTGTTAGTTTCATATGTACTCCTTGATAGAGTCGTCTAGTCCTACACCATGATTCCCCTGACTTGATTATAACTTGACTTGACTTGACATGACTTGAGTAGGACTTGACTTTGACATTCTAGACTTGACATTCTATAGATTGTGAGTACTTACCTTGACTACGGTCTATAGGATTTTTATACTAGGATTGGCTACCATCTTGGTTGTGAGTGCTTGCCTTGACTGCGATTGAGACACTATAGATTGTGAGTGCTTGCCTTGACTGCAGTCTATAGCTTTGACCTATTAGCCATTTCTAGTATGGCATGCCAGTGTCTTAGGATCCTTGTGTTTAGATCTTGTGTCTTAGTTCATTTTGTCTCGTTGGATATCCTTGATTGTTCCTTATTTCTTTGTATATTTGTACTGTTACATGTTGGCTTGTATATTATGTATCTTGTTAGTCCTCTGAGGACCTGATGATCTCTTCAGGTAGCTGATTGCACGGAGATAGTTAGCTGAGCATGTGGTAGTTGACTTCAATCGCATGATTTAGGTATTTTATTAGTATTATTGATTTATTATCTTCTCGTGCTTTCATGATATATCCTGCTTATCAGTTTAGCTTTATAGACTCATATTATTCTTGGAGTCTAATCGGACATATATGCTAGTGGGCTGCAGACCATGACCCATACTTGTCCATTCTTGTTTATATGATTCTTGTGGATTGAGATATAGTTTAGATTAGACATGATACCATATTCTAGACAGCTTATACGTACTCGAGTCGGGTTGGAGTCCTTTCGATACGTAGCTGGCTTGCTCACGAGCTCGCGTCCGAAAATCAGGTGTGGGTCGTGATAGTGAGAAAGCTTCTAAAGGCTTGACCAGAATGGCTATGGAGTCTAGGAAGGGATCTACCTCCCGAATAGTAACGGCCCGCGATGCCGTCCCACCTCTTCCAGTTTGTCGGAAAGACCTCCTCAAGGGAGGCGAGCCAGCACCCACTTCCTTGGCTGTCCTCAGGACGCGACAGTTTTCTTCCTCCGCTTTAAAGTTAGCTCTTGGGCCAATTCAGTTGAAGCTTTCCTCTCTGAGGAGGATTAAGAGGAGAAGAACCATCATCTTTCGTGTCCTCCTTTGGAGACACTGTTGGCTCCCTAAGGATAGCTTTCGGCCGCGGTACTACGGCTGGCTTCACGACGGGAACAACACTCTCCTTCTTACGGCCCTTCGGTGACTTTTTCGTAGGAAGGGGGCCAAACCAAGTCCCCAATATCAAGCTATGTTCATGATCATACCGGGGATAAAAAGTATTGATCTGAACATAAAATTTGGCGACAGCATAGCACAAATGGGTCTCAGGCTTATCCAAGGACAGAGTGAAGATTACCCCCGTATACCCGGCATTGTAATACATCCAAGCATCCGTCCCGTCAATCAAGCTGCCTATCGACTCCAAATACGAACTAGCATTTCCCAAAAGAAGCTGGCTGTAGCCAAACTGTTGCGCGAAACGGCTCGGCAGATATGGCTCCAGATAGGCATGATTCCTGTTTCGGAGCACTAGATACGATGGTCAAATAGACTGAAGCCAGTGAAATGCCCCAGCAGTCAAACTAGTGGCATGAGCTCCCTCATCCACTAAGATATCTCCCGCATTACCACTACCGGACAGAGGGGATACTCTGAAGAACTCATAGTTCTGTAAGAAGCTCAAAGCCTTTCTGCGAGCAGGTACACCGATGACGGTCCAATCCGCATCACGAAATCTATAAAGAAAGGAGTCTCCTGCCAAAGAGTCTGCCATTGGCCCAGTATTCATCAGGGTAGGACAATACAATAGCAGCCACCCCATCAGGAAATGATACGGAAGTTCGGTCCGGGCAAAGTTGGCCCTGTTGTCAGGAGTCACCGCATTCCTAACAAAATCCCGTAGACCCCATCCAGTGGAACAGACCGTCGTGGGAAGCAATGCAAGATGGTATCCAAACGCCAGCTTTACGGCTAAAAGTATCATACCCCGGCTTATTCTTTCAATGGATCCTGAACCTCCAGGGACTATGCAGTGACGAAGCCAGATCATTAAGAAAGCTGCCAGCACAGCTTTCTCCGACAACGGATATTCGGCTTGACGAAAGTAGTAGCCAATCGGGGACTCAGGATCATCACTGTCCTCAGTATCTGCCGTATCATAATCTATCATTCGGACTTCTATATCAGACTTGGTCATAGGCTTTAAAATTAAAAAGGAGGCCGGATCTTCCCTTTCTCATTGAAGGAAGACATAGCCCATCCAAGCTCTCGTGTGAGGATTGGCCCCCTCGGTCCTCCCTTTCTTATTAATCCTATGACAGATAAGGAGGTGGCAGAGTAATTCCTTGTATACATTAATCATCCCGAAGTTTTTATTCTCCAGATCTCGGAGCTCTTCATCACAAGGCACGTACTCTTCATATGGCTCCGTGCCCCAGGAAAGCTTCGATACTTCTTGTATCTCGTGGAGAGCCAATCCCATCTCTCTACCCGGAGTAAAGAAGGTACAGGTGTGAAGGTTATATAACTCTACCAAAGAGACAAACATTGGCCAGTTGACCCTTACACCATATTAAGTGGCCCTAATAGCATAATAAAGGTCAGCAGTCTTCAGGGTGGCTTCATACGTGGAAAGCACCCAGCCAGTAAGGTTGCTCCAGAATGAAGATGGATACCTCCAGTCTTCCATCCGTATCTCCCCTGCAGGATATGACACATCCCCCATCATCATCAAATTACAAGGTGTCAGCGGCATAAGGATAGAGGTTAGTCAGAATGTCGTTTACTACGGCACCAGGTTGCAGTCCTCTCGTAGAGTAAGATGCAGAGCCCCGGACACACTTGGAAGTGTCCTTCTTTTGATCACCTGAGTTGAACTGTATTCTTCTGGAGATGACCCCAGGGAGCTCAGGAGTTAGCTCCCACTTCATCTGTCGCCGCACGGCTAAGACAGTAAAAGCAAACAAAGGCTACTGACGCTCCATCGACGGTAGCCATATCCTCTGATTATTCGGATGGATCACCATTAGGTTTCTCAAGCGTATGGTCTCGCCATCTTCAAACCCTATACTGTCACCGAACATGAAGTACGGCTTCTTGAAACGACGTGCCCCTCCAAACAAGAACTTTTTATCGTTAATCATCTGCCTCAAAAAGGTTTTATCATGTTCAAGTATGGCGAGTGTCCACTCCGTAGGCTGATTTTGACTGATCGTGGCTTGAACCTTGCTAATCATATTTGTTATGAGACTGGTACCGAGGACTTGGTAAGCAGAGCCGAAAGGGATTCCCTCAAGCTCCGGGACAAATATGTTTACTGTAAGGACAGAAAAGAAAGTCAGACTCAGGATCCACAGGAAAAACTAAGTGCTGAAGGACTCTTATGCGCCCAAAGGGTCATGCGCCCAAAACAAACATGTGGGTGCATAACATACAGCAGTTATGTGGGCGCATAACATGCAAACAGCATGTGGGTGCATAACATGGCAATATGTGGGTGCATAACACACCACAGTATTGGCTCATGACTTCTGTAGGCGCATAAGAATGCTCACAGAACTATATTGCCTTAGGCGCATGCGCCCAGGCAGAAGAAAAGTCTGAGCATCGCAAATTAATGCTCGAGACTTTGTTTTTTGAGGCGTGCCCTCACCCAGAATTGGGTCCTGGACTGGCGAGGATGCTGTCGCAGGAGGAGAGCCACTCGGTGCAGCCCTCTTGCCCTTCGCAGATCTCTTGGCAACCTTGGAAGACATGGTTCGTAAAGAAAGGAGATGAAAAGTCTTTTTGAAAGTTCTAAGAGATGAGAATAATGAACTTTCTCTCTCTTTCAAAGCCTATTTATAGGCACGGGCCACTTCCTATGTGCCCACTATTTCCTATGCGCTTATGCGCCCATTGCCCACTATGCCCCACCATGGCTTATGCGCCCACATGAAGATCCAGCCTCTTGTACACTATGCGACTGCCACTTGCTGACATGGACAACGTATCAAGGATGGACCTCTTCAAATTCCACCCCGATGAATCTGTCAGTTCAGATTTTTGAGGAAGATCTCAAAAGTCGTCTCTCTGACAGGCTGGCCAAAACTCTATGCGCCCAAAGAGAGAGCCGTGCTATGCGCCCACTGCATCACGAGTAAACGGTCCATGCTTCTTTCAAAGTATTTCGAACTCGTTCAAAGTATCGAAAACTTTGAAGGGGGTCTTGTAGAAGCATAAAAATTTTAGCAAAGAAGGCTTATGCGCCCAAGCCAATGAGGACATATGCGCCCAAGTAAACTCATATGCGCCCAAGTCACCCTGTGAAGCTCTATGCGCCCAAAGTCACCCTGTGAAGCTTTATGCACCTAAGTCACCCTGTGAAGCTCTATGCTCCCAAGACAAGCTCCCCCAGAAGGAGGGCGTATAGCCCTGTTTCAGGCTATGCACCCAAGCCAGAACATCCCCTAACTCGGTCAAAGCCATGATCAAAACGTACACCGAAGCGTACGGCCACGTCAGTCTCCACGAGCAGTCGTGCATCGAAGCATGCGGCCACATCAGCACCACGATCAACCCACGACCATGCAGCCTACATACGCCTAGATCCTATGCGCCCAAAGTAGGACCATGCGCCCACATGAAAACTAGTGTGTTTCCTCATGTGGGCGCATAACATCATTCCAGCTCAAAAACTACTATAAAAAGGGGTCTCATCCCTCTTCAAAACACAGAACGGAGAGCATTTTCAAGAGCCAAATTGCTGCACTTCTTGCCAGTGAGCCGAGAGTTAGCAATTTTCTTAGGTTTTCTTCCACTTTTGTAATCGGAATGTCAACGGAGTAAAGGAGCAACTGCCGCTCGATTTCCATCGTCTCATTCCCCAGAATTCTTTTTATACTCGGGGATCCTCAGCGCATGATCTCTCAGGCGTATTCGATTTGTGGTGCCTTACGCCAATAAAAAAAAAGCATTTCTTTTTCTTTTTGTGCGTGTCCACAGCAGGTCCAGTTTATCACTTCGGTTACATTATTGTACCGATATGAGCCTACAGGTAGAATTAGAGTCTAGAATCTCATCCATAAGCTTGACCTCCTCCCATTGAATTCCATTCTCGAACTCTCCTTTAACAGCTTTGAATTGCCTCTTGTTTGATCCCTTTCTTTCTTAATTTCTATCCTTCCTTCCGTGCTTGATAAAGGTTAAGAAGATAAGTCATACTAGTTATACATGTTATATTGCTCAATCACCCTAGTGGTTGACTTTTATAAGTTGGGTAGTATGACTATGGCCTACCACCCGTATTCATGTAACCTAGTATTAAAGTGTAATAGGGTGGCAATAAATATATGCTAGTATAGGAAGATATATTTATCTAGAAGATAGAGTTTGGTAGCCTATACCCCATTGGTCAACCAAGGCCTGATACAATAGACAGTAGAATGACTGTATGACCAGGAACACCGGACGACACTTAGATCTTTGTAAAACTTGAACTATTTATTACTGCTTTTATCATCATCTCCCATACTTATACTTTATAATATCATAAATAATGTTGCTATTTATAGCCTAGTTTTGTAAGCTTATTCTTTATCGATCTTGTTCAGGACATATGTAAACTGGGGACGCCCACAAGCATATTGTCTAATTAGAATCAATGTATTATGGTCTGATCAACCAAAGTGCACTTGGTTCGCTCTTCATATGATTATTCCACGTGGATTGAGATATAGAGGTATCTAGGATCTCATCCGCGACTACATTGACAATTCCTCTTGAATTATATATTCGCCTTTAATCGCATAATTGTATTTGATGACATCTTTCTTGAACTCTTTATTACTTTTGTCTTTTACTGATTTGGAAAGACGAACGCTCGTATTTAGTAGATAAAAATAGAGTATTCCCTCTGGCCATGAAAGGCTATATATATAAACAAGTGTAGCAACCATCGGCCAAGCCACATGATTATAGCCTTGTCTTGAGTTATTTGTCCTCGTCTCAACCCTGAAACTAATCATTTGAATTAGAGAATGATTAGGATCTTATCCTTGGTCAGAACACCAACCTAGGAGACTATCTATTCTCAAAGAACCAATTATTGTGAGTCTCTAATTATATTTTCTGGATTCTTGCTTTAACTAGCAACCCTTATGCCTTAACGCAACCCATACTCGACAAAGCCGACAGTTTAGAGAGGAATAGACAGAAACAAGGACAAACATTTACCATGACTATGATAGACACCCATCCCGAGATTAGGGATCCAACATGTATTATTCTAGGTATACAACTTTATTATTAAGAAGTGATGTAGCACTTGAACAACACCTTCACCAGCTTAGCCAATATTTGTAGCATAACAGTCCATCTTATTGATTTACCAGATATCAACAACAATACCTGAGCACTACGTTCAATACCATTAGAAACCTTATGACCGTATTCTGGCAGGTTTTACACAAATAGAAATTCATGACTTAGCCGTTAGAGATCTTTCATATGATGTGCCTTAAAGTTTGTTACCCCATCGATAAGCTCTTGTATACTATAGAAGAGTGGATCCTTTTATTCTATCGACTCATGTATCGTTGTACACAATCATTTTTTATTTATTAGAAATTGAAGAACGATCCTTGAACTTGACTCATATCTACCGTATTATGTTACGTCGTGCCTTATTATTTATTATCAAGAGTCGAGGTACAATATCAGGACTTTGAAATTTCCTAACCTCATTAATCCTAAAATCGTATCTTAGCTTCTGGAGTGAGCAATTGTAAGCCTTCTAATTTTTTTGGATATACTAGTGTTACCGATTGATTAGAATAAGTTGATTTCCGTTAGGATGATAATTAGTACCCCATGGACTCCCACTTTCTATTCAGATCATTTAGTGTCCCCGACCGTGACATTTATATTCGGAGCACAAGACCAGCTGTTACCTTCTAACAAACTTCACATACAAGACATAGATGACTATACCTTCATGTAGACATATCATGTCCCACTAAAATACGCCTTCTTGTACTCTATTTTTATGATGCGACTGTCGAGACAAAAAAGGCTAGCTATAATCCTTACCGTAATACTGATGTACTTTCCGACTTCAATTAGATATCCAACCTCGACTCAAATATTTTAACCCAATCCATGGTTGTAATTTACTCGAAGCCCACTATGCACATACCACTAGTGTGTCACTCAATAGAGGCATCTTGTTCTACTTGAACACAACATTCATGGAAGGCGCGTCTCATGACTTACCGAACCTATTGTACCAACCCGACGGGAAATTTGCCCAACCACTTGAATTTGAACGTATCCTACATTACCCTAACCTAATAGGGATAGTTTAAATTAATTCTACGAGATTTTTCAGCCACTATAGATTAAAATCTAAAGTTCATGCAATCAAGGATTGAAGTCCAATTAGGGAACTTATTGAGGCTCAGTTAAACCCATCATATCCCATCGCCATATTTGGACTATAAAACCAAACTTGATGAAATAGGCCCTTCCTCTTGGCTCACTAATTCTCCTTTCATAGATTTCATAACTGCATCTTTGCGTAGCCAATGTTATGCATCTCTCGGTACCAACTTGCTTCCGGATATACTAGGCCAAGACCCCTCCTACTGTCTTGACCAAACATAGTCCATATATAGGCCATATTAAATAGATAACACCTAGACTTCCTATAGAGTCCGTGACTATAATTGGAAATACCTCATACTTCCATACACCTCCTTGAAATTTAACCCTCTTAGAAGCCAATTACTGTGCTTTCCCCGATTAACCAACTTATATAAGTTGGGTAGAACATTGAACTTATTATACTCTACCTCTTAGAATGGGACTACAATCGTGATCGTTCTTCCGTCTGTTTGGAAATTACGAAGCGATCTTTATCTTGCCTTTTATATCCCTTGCCTGTGCGTTTAGATAACTACGGTAAAAGATTGCAACCTAAATTCTTCAAGTCCATTGTATCACAGAAATCATTTTTGTTTAAATCAAAAGCGAAATTTTTGAGTCAAAAAGGATTGCAAGCCTCTCTAAGAAGCATAAGATTCTTGGAATTAGCAAGTGATTGGAAATGATTGATTCTAATTAGACTAATAATTCAATGATTCATAACGTCGACTCACATCCGTATCATTGATACCCACGACCGTGATTTTGATAATTTAAGCACAATACTAGCCTTTTTCCTTTCGATAAAGTTCACACTCACGAGCTAGACAAGTCACTCTATACCCCTGACATACATATCTCACACAAACACACATTCTTCTGCTCCATTTCAATTAGACCACATGTATGATACATTTTTTCTAGAACAAACCAGTGATGCCTATTTTCGTCCCTTTTGATTTTTTACTATGACAATATTTAGCCTCACTTAGAAACCGCGACTGCGGTCAATAGTATCCAATAAACTCATGCCCTTCTTAGAAACTGTCCCTTCTATAATTATTATAACAACGATTTATACGGTTAACCAATTTCTATAAGTTGGGTAGAACCCTAAACCAAAAATATCCTATCTTGTAAGATTTGGCACCAATTTGGATTCCGTTACAACTACCTCTTTCACCTTTACGGAAACTGGGTTACGATAAACGTACTTGCTCTCCCTTCGTATGTAATCTTGTTATTTATTTTATTATTATTATTTTAATATTATGACTTACTTTAATTATGAGGACGAAATTTTTATAAGTTGGGTAGGATGTAAGCCCCCTAAAATTTTTTAAGTTTTTTTATTATTATTATTGTTGTTTTTTTTTGAAATAGTTGTTGAGTATTCTTATAACCTTGTAATCAATGTTACGATTTATTTTATATTAAAACTAGCAGGTAAGCCCTATTTTTATGTGTATGGAAATTATTTTATAGAGGATTACTGAAATACTCTAGAGTATATATTTTATTTTTTGGATATTTGGATATTTAGAATTTATTTATTTATCTAGATAATTTATAATATTCATAAATTATTAAATAGTTTGTTTTCTTTAAATATTAGAATTTTGTAAATATTAGGATTATAAAGCAAACTGCTACGTTATAAGTTAACTTGTATTAGATATTGCTAAAAGATTTTGAAAATATTTTTCTTGAATTTATTTAGAAAATTTTAGATTTTATAATATTAGTTTTAGATTTATTTAAAGTATTTTGGTCTATTATAAAACTTGTTTTAAAAAGAAAAAAGAAAAAAAAAGAAAAAAAAAAAGGGGGTGCGATCGAATCCCGACCCCCTCTATCCCTCTGTTTGTGTGTGTGTGTGTGTGTGTGTGTATATATATATAAATAAATATATATATATATATATATATATATATGATATAATAATTTTTTTCTCTCGCGGATGAGGAGCTCTCTCAGCCTGTCGTCCCTGCGGTGAGGCCCCACTCGGGGCCGGCTCCGCCCTTCCCCTCCTCATCATGTCGCCCCCCCCCCTCCGATCTCCTTGCCGTCCTCCCCCGTCTCCTCGTTGGCCCCGCCTCCGGCCCTTCCTCTTCGGCTTCGTCGGCGGCGCCCGTCGCCAGATCCTACTCCCTTCCTGTCATTCCATCCTCCCCCTTCCCCATTCTCTCCTTCTAGGGAGCCTCGCTCCTCCCGGGAGCAGCTCGGACCCGGCTGCGACTGTCCCTTCCCCCGTCTTTTCGCCTCCCCCTCCGCCTCTTTTCGCCCGGCCCTCGCCCCCTGTCCTCCCTTCGGTGCTCCTCCGGTTCTGACGCTGATAGCCATGCCCCTGCCTCGGGTTACCCGCCCATTTTTTCCTGTCCTGCCCCTCCCCTTTATCGCTTCTCGAGAGAGGGCGCAGGCTCTATCCCCTCTAGGGACCCCTCGGGTCCAGTGCAAAAGTTGTCTGGCGCCTGTTTTGCCTCGTTTCCCACCCCGGGTGGGCCCCCCTTTTCCCTGGTTGCACGGTCTCGTCTTGGCGCAACTCGCTTGAGGTCTTTGGCGCAACTCACTCAGTTGCGCTTGCCGCTTCTCGCTGCCCCCAAGGTGCCTCGGTAGGCGCGGTGGGCCCTTCTCCGGTGGGGTAGCCCGGAGGCGCACTTGATCTCGCGGATACGGCTGACCCTCTTTTGGGTTGCGCCCCTCTGGCGTAATCCGTGTCCTGCGCGGCCCTGGCGCAACCTTTGTCTTGCAATGCTCTGGCTGACCCTCTTTTCGGTTGTGCCCCTCTGGCACAACCTGTGACCCGCGAGGCCCTGGCGCAACCTGCGTCTTGTGCGGCCCAGGCACCTCCTCTGCTTTGCGCTACCCTGGCTCTCCCTGCGGCTGGTGGGGACCTCCGTCCCGGTTGCGCCCCTCAGACGCAGTTCGTTGGACGCGCGGCCCAAGTCCCAGCTTCTGCCTACGCCCTGTGGTGGCACAGACCGCTTCTCCGGCGCCCTCCTCTGGAGGTGTGGCCACTTTTTTCCCACTTTTAGGTTGCGCACCCCCCCGGGCCTCCAACTTGGGTGGCACTGCCCCCCTGGGGAAGGTGTATCCCGTTGCTAAGTCGATCTCTCCCTCGGCCCCGGCCTGGTCCGCTTCTGGTTCTGGACCTTCTGTCGGCCCCATTCCCCCTTACGGGAGCTCGGTCCCCCTCTTGTCAGGACTCCCCAGATGATCTGCTGGTGCTCCTTCCGCCTTTGGAGCCACCCCCACGCCCGTGTGGAGTTTCGCTGCATGCGACCCCCAACCCCAGCTTACCCCAGGCCGCTTCACCGCTCTCTTCTACCTCGATGCTTTCCTTCGCAGATAAGCTGCGACCTGACAGGGCGACCGCGTCGAGGTTCAAGTTTCAGGACTTCCCCCTCCCTGAGGTTTCTTATCCTTCCCCATCCTCCTTGCCGACGGTCCCCTTCTCTGTTCATGAAATACAATCTTTGTCCGACTCATTCCTCCACACTTATGTGCTCAAATTCTCATCCGGATGTCCTAATCTCAGCCACGTGCAGGAGGTCATTGCCAGTTGGAAGCTCACTACGGTTTATCGGGTGGCTCCTCTAGACCCCAGGCACATTCTGCTGCACCTATCCTCTGCTACTGACCACCACTTTGTATGGTCCAAGGGCACATGCAATGTCGATTCTCACTAGATAAAGATTATCAGGTGGACCCCGGACTTTAGCACTAAAGTTGACTCTGCCAAGGTCGCTGCCTGGGTGACACTACCTAACCTTTCCCTTATATGCTTCGTCCCGGCAGCTCTCAAACGCATAGCCAATTCTTTTAGGACTTACGTGGCTTCGGCAGCAGAAACGAGCAACCTCAACAAATCCCATTATGCTAAGATTTGTGTTGAGCTCGACGTCACAAAAGAACCTCCCAATCACATACTCATTGAGCTAGGCAGTCAGATGCACACCCAGCAATTAGTTTACGATAACCACATCCTTTTCTGTAATCACTGTCACCTAAGGGGCCACCTCACAACACACTGCTTCCGACTCCACCCCGAGCTCAAAAGAAAGTCCGATCGGAAGGACAACCCTGCGGGTGGGAGTGACAACACTGCTGGTGGGAGAAATCATTAATCTCAATCCCCTCTGTTAGCTTTACCCAATACTCACATCAGATTCGAAACTAGCAGGGACGAGCCAGCCGCGTCCCTGGTAGAGCGATAATCCCCTATATTCTTCCGTTTCCTATCTACGGAATAGTTTCGATGCTCTCTCTGGCTGTGAGGAGACCGCCCCTGGAGACCACCCTTCTCAGAGGACTGCCCGAGCGTCCCGATTCGGAGGCAGAGTCGAAGGATCTCGGGGAGTCTTCTTCGGTATTGAGCCCCAGTCCTATAACCCCCTCAGCTACCCAACTTACAAGTTACGATTCTTCCATCGACGAAGCCCTTGCTATTTTGGGACCAGAGCAGATCCTTAGGGTTCGACAGGTCTTCGCAGCAGGATACCCTCTGTCAGCAGCAGAACCAACCGGAAGCATTGAAGACATCCCCCTCTTCCCTATGTGGAACCCAGCTTGGATTCTGCTGGAGAATTACTTAACACCATCGCAAACTCATACATCCCCCCTGCTAGGGAACCATATACCGAACCCACCCAAAATTTGGGAATCAAGATAAACTCCACCATAAAAAAATTAGATCAGAAAGGAGCGCCCGAGTCAACGGGCATACGCACCAGGTCAGCAGCAAAGCAGACCAAACACCACTCCTCTAATAAACATTAATGCTGAACATCCTATCCTGGAATGTTCGTGGCCTGGCTAACAAACCAACCATGAGACGTCTTTCCAGTCTCAACAAAATCGACAAGATCGATATCCTGATCATCATTGAACCTAAAATCCCTTCCAAGAAAATTAAGGCCATTAAGTTGCAGTTAGGCTTTAAAGTAGCCATAGCGGGCAGACATGACATCTGGATTCTCTGTTCGTCGGTCGTCAGAATCGAAGTCATACAGGACTCGAGACAGGCTCTCTCTTGTTGAGTCGAACATCCTCTTATTCCCAAACGGACCCTCCTGTCAGCGGTTCATGGCAGCTGTGACATAGCAGAACGCAAGCAGCTATGGAGCGACCTTGTAGACCTTCAACGTAGCCACCACAATATTCTGTAGCTATGTATTGGAGATTTTAATGCCATCACCTGCAGAGAGGAGAAAATTGGCGGTCGACCTCCGCTCCACTCGGCCATGCTGGATTTCAACAACTTTATTTTCAATGCTCATCTTCAACCTCTTCAGTTCTCTGGCAACGCCTTCACATGGTTGCAACATGCAAGAAGGCGACCGAAGGCAATATTCCCAGCTTGATACAGCTTGATAGAGCTCTCACTAATGCCCTTTGGCATGATACCGGGATCTCTTCCAAACTTCACCATCTCAACACAACTGAATCTGATCACTCCCCTCTGCAGGTCGAAGTTAAAAGCAAATCGACCAGGCTCAAAAAAACTTCCGCTTCCTTCACTTCTGGACCACTCACCCCTAGTTTAAGTGCGTGGTTGAGGAGGCCTGGAACAAAGAGGACTCCAATGATCCCCTTATTTGCGTCGCCAACAAACTCAAGACCATGCGACAGGCTCTCACTGTTTGGAGTAAACAGGCATTCAGGGACATTTTTCAGGCGGTCTGAATTGTCGAGGATGATGTCACCCGTGCCGAAGCGATGGTCGTGACTAACCGATTGTCGGAGGCTAGAATAGCCCTGAACCTTACCAAAGCCATCCTGAAATTCTAGATGAAGGTTGAGACTGACTTTTGGAAACAAAAAGCGAGGCTGAAATGGGATAGTGAGGGGGACAAAAACTCGAGCTACTTCTACGCCTACATCAACGGTCGCAGATAGAAACTAACTCTTCACCAGATTGCTGATGACTCAGGCAATATATTCACCGACCAACGGGGCATCCAAAGGGAAGCTGCCAACATCTATTCCAAGTTGTTCACCAAAGAGACGATCCACAGAGACAACTCCCTCCTGGCGGAGATCCCCCACCTCATCGATGACTCCAACAACAACCAGCTGAAACTTCTGTCATCTGAACAGGAAGTAAAAGACGCAGTTTGGGCTCTTGATGCTCATAGCGCGCCGGGCCCAGACGGATTTACGAGAATATTCCTCAGGGTCTGCTGGGATATCATCAAGAAAGACATTCATGAGGCGGTTACGGCATTCTTCCAAGGAGTGACTTACCCCATAACTATTTCGAGCGCCAACCATTTCTTTATCCCTACAAAAAATAACCCAGAGACTTTCCGGGACTTTCGGCCCATCAGCCTCTGCACCTTCACCAACAAGGTCATTTCTAAAATCATCGCGTCGTGCATATCAGAGATTCATCCCAAGATTATTTCTGAGGAGCAAAGTGGCTTCGTCAAGGGCAGAAACATTCAGGATAATATCATGCTAGCTCAAGAGTTAATTACATGCATGAAACTCCTAACGGGGGGAGGAACATTGCCATCGATATGGACATGGAGAAAGCATACGACAGACTTGACTGGCAATTCATGATATGGGTTTTCAGGGCCTTCGGATTCTAAAAAACGTGGATCAATATCGTTTGGAGATCGGTCAGCAACTTTTGGTTCTCCATGGTGATCAACGACCAATCGGACGGATTCTTCAAAATCCAGTCGCGGTGTCAGGCAAGGAGACCCCTTATCGTCCACCATCTTTATCATCGCAGTTGACGCCTTGAGCAGGCAGCTGAACAGCATAACCAGAACCCCGAACTTCCAATATTTTCACACGGTCAGCGGCTGTCCCATCATTACTCATCTGGCCTATGCTGACGACATCTTTATCTTCTCCTCTGGGAAAGTTGGGTCGATGGAGGTGGTCCACAACTCGCTCATGAAATACTCTAGATGCTCTGTTCAAAAGATCAACCCTGCTAAGAGCATGATATACGCCCACCACAATGTCAAAAGAGAGCATGCTATCAACCTATCCAAATCACCTCATTCTCAGTCGACCATCCCCTTTTAATTACCTTGGGTGCCCCCTCGTGTACGGGAGATCGAACGCCGGCATCTTTGATGAGCTGATTAACAAGATCAGGAAAAAAACTTGAGGGGTGGCATAACGCTACCTTATCCCTCGGCAGCAAGATGATTCTCATCAAGCACGTGCTCTCCTCTATACCTGTCTATACCCTTGCTGCCTGCTCCCCTCCCAAGAAAGTACTCACTTTGCTGGAAAGCATTTTTAGCAATTTCTTTTGGGGTCACAGTGACAGGCACGACAAACATCATTGGGCCAGTTGGGAGTCTATGGCCAGGCCTACGAAAGAGGGAGGTCTGGGCTTCTCCAAACTATCCCACATTGTAGATACTTTCTCCATGAAGCTGTGGTGGAAGCTTCGCACGAGTCAGAATTTATGGGCCAAATTCATGAAAGCCAGGTACTTCAAGCATAATCACCATGCGCAGGCCATCTCCAATTGTAGAT
>JANAVB010029620.1:22348433-22448433 GCA_029216955.1 Iris pallida
TCAGTGACATAGCTTTGCTATATTTATTAACCTTTGATTGCATAAGGACCTAGAGTTAAAGGACTACCATCTGTAGTATATTGCATAAACCTTGACACAGTTGTACTATGAGATATGTATGAGATGAGTAGCATATAGGGGTACTTACGTGTTGGCTGATCACCCGTGCGCATGCGTTAGGTCTAACTGCTAGGCATGTTAGGAGACTTAGCAGTTAGCAGAGGTACATGATCGCGGATGCGACTAGATAGGTGCATCGGGTGGGAAGAACATTTTCTTGTCGTATGGGCTTCTATTACACATTCCCTTGTAACCGGAAGCTCCGCTGGAGATAGGGTATGATGACCTTCTCATGTTGGCCACTGTCATTTTTGAACGTCATGCGCTTAGGTCACTGGTGCCCAAGTGGGGACTATACCAAATCCTATTTACAACCAGGGCTCATGCGACGAAAGGTTTATTCTTAACAGCATAAAACATTAGAATGGTTAGGTAACCTTAGTCAATGTCATGTCACTCCCACTAGTAGCTTGGGACAATGTCGCATCGCGGTATAGTGTACCCCTTGTCCTTGTTGGTTGTAGAGGTAGTCCACTGTTTTGATGAGATATTGAATCTTGTTATGAATGAGGCTATTTTACTTTACTTGTGATGATGACATATTATATATTCAGTTATGTGGCATATTTTTTTGTATCTTGTTACGTCCCTCCGAGGACCTGGTGATCTCTCCAGGGTGTGCTTTGTGACTTTTCGCAGGTGTTCTAGCCAGGACCGTGAACTTCTCCATTTTTTCGAAAAGGATTGCTCTTGGTTCGTCTTGCCATTTTCTCGATCCTTTTCTTGTATTATTTTTTTCATTTAAAATAGTTGGTAGTAGATTTGTCTCCGTCCAACTGCATGTACAAATGACAAATTCATAGTTGATTATATTAGTATTCTTTATTTTGGTGGATGAGATTTAGTTATCATGGTTTACTGTATTTTACAGCCTATGTATACATACGGGAGTTCCATACATTGGAGTATACTTCGTATGTATACACTGACTGTCTACGTACTTAGTCCTAAGTATTTTGGGACTGGGGCGTTACAGACGTGGCTAACAAATTAACAAAATTAATCATATAGAGTGTAGTCCAATGCAATAGACTCCCAATCTATATTATATCTCAATTGTAGTTCAATACAAGTAACTCCCAATTGAGAATGGTCAATTTAGCCAATCCTAGTGTCAATCTCCTCTCCTAAGGGAAACAAGGTCAAGTCAAGTCAAACTCAAGTCAAATCAAGTCAAAGTGGTATGGGATGCATAATTAAGTCAAGTCATGATCAAAAACGTGGCATAGAACTAAGCAATTCTATCAGAAGAACTATGAGCACAATGAGCAATATAACAAGTAGTGAAAGAAAATAGTGAAAAACATATATGTGTACGTAAACAGAAAACAAGATAAAGCAACAGAATACAACCAAGTATGAACACAAGAAGCATGTAACCATATGGCAAAAGAACAACAGTAGCAAAAGGGACATGTAAATACTGTACAATTGGCAAGATGTACTTACCTGTAGTCTCCAAGAATGCGTACAATGGTCCAACTCCGGCATCCTCGGTCACACAATCACGTACTCATAGATAAAATAATTCTAACTATCATTAAAATGTCTATGTCATATCATATATGGATTTACCATATAGACCTAATTAATATATTTTACTATACTAGTCACATTACTTATTTAACTCATCTAGCATATATATATATATATATATATATTATTATATTATATATATATATATATAATATATATATATCTATATATATATATATATTATATCTAATATAGTATTAAATCTATATGATAAAGTAATTTTTTATAAAGTAAAATATGTTATTTATTTTTGGAAAATATATATAAATATTTTATAATAAAATGTATTCTATTTTATTCATAAGAAAATAGGTATCCAAGTCTCATATGATCCGATATCAATATCCACCGACTTGTCTAATAATTTTGTACTCGAAAAACTAATTTTAATCGACTAATAATTTTAGAAAAGTTTTATAAAATATATAAAATATGATTTTTATGATAAAATACTCTGAATAAATATTTTGGAAAAGTCCCATATAGTTTTAGTCCAAAGGAACATTAGATCACTACAACAAATATGGCCTACATAGCATGTGCAGAATGCTATAGAAAGCCATCTATAGCGTATTCTGTCCGCTATAATTGCCCACGCTATAGTATGTCAAGGCATGTGAACGCTATAACATTATAGCGTTCTTGAATGTTGTAGATGGATTATAGCGTTCGTGTATGTTGTGGATGGTTTTAACATCTGTAGATGGATTATAGCGTTCATGAATGCTGTGGATGGTCTATACCATTCTTGAATGATGTTGATGAATGATAGTGTTCATGAATGTTGTAGATGGTTAATAGCGTTCTTTAATATGTTGATTTAGTATCGTTTCTGAATAACCTATTCTATATCACATACAATTAACCTGTACATCACTTATAATTAACCTATAAAAAATCATGCAGAATCACAATTTTGATTTCAACAATTTCAATCGCAACTTCCATTTCGATCAATCAAGATATATAAAGGTTTGAAAAAATAAATAATTCATACATTTTTTATAAAAACATTCAAGATGTACAAAATTTGTACGCCTAAAGTGATTGAAATAGTAGTCTAAAATAAATTTTCATAAAGAGAATCCAAGATGTACAAAATGTTGTAACCTAACGCAGTCCAAAATTCAACTAAACCATCTGTTCCATACAAAATATATGTAGGCCAAAATGTAACTCGATCGACTCTTTCCTTCTAGCGTATATCCACAACCATCAAAAATTTACATGCCACCCTACACAAAATGAGAAGAAAACACATTAGCATTATTATATAAAAAAATAAGTTCACACAAGATATGTCCATATATTCCATAAACATTTATCTTTATTGCATTTGTATTCCAAATTGGTAAGTATGGAATGTGCTTCTGATCAATAATATACTAATGAATTTAAGACCACACAAGCTCACGCGAGAGGCCCATATGGGTTTATGACGATATTGGATCCTAAGATAATGAAATAATTTAAAATATAGATGGATATTAAAAAATAAACCATAAATAAATAAGACATGTAAACTGATGGTGAAGAATATAGTGTCAATGCATATGTGAACATTACAATATACAAGAAAAAATAAAGAATGGCATTGATTCATCACTTTATTCCTTTAGAATCAATTTCAGTGTGAAGGTCAAGCAAATACCATAATAATATGAAGTGGTACATTCTTGTATGCATTATTAGATGTGATGGAAATCATTCCAAGCATGGACACCCCTACATTATTTTTCCTGGAAATCAATTTCGCACAGCCCAGACATGTGGGAAGATCCAAACAAATGTCATTCATCTAAACAAATGTCACTCACCTTGTTTTTCAAGGAGACATACCAACTTTTGCCATAACATTGCACTTGCACCAAACATATCCTTTGCTTCTCAGTCTCAGACTTGAAAGAAAGCAAAGAAATTTCTCTCTTCAGGCAAAATTGTAACACCCAGTTTTCCAGATGAGGGTAATTTTAAAATTTTGTGATTATAATTATTATTTAATGATAATTTACATATTATGATTTTTGGTGATTTTTAATAATTTTTAAACTATTTAAAAACTGCTTAAGTCATGACTTATGATTTTGATGTGC
The DNA here is from genome assembly GCA_029216955.1 of Iris pallida. Taxonomy (NCBI): domain Eukaryota; kingdom Viridiplantae; phylum Streptophyta; class Magnoliopsida; order Asparagales; family Iridaceae; genus Iris; species Iris pallida. The sequence continues at coordinate 22,352,183 of JANAVB010029620.1, forward strand.
TGTCAGTGAAATCCTAGAGACTGCATGACCTAGAGCCTAACCATGTTATTAGGATGATTTAATTATCATTTTAGCCTAGGGGTAATTTTGTCATTTGACTTATTTGAATTATTTGATGATTTATTGAATTGGCGAATTCTAGTTTGACTTGATTGTTGAGACCTAGTGGACTAGCCTAGAACCTAACCCTAGCCATGGTAACCCTGTCTAACTTGAGTTAACCATTTTAGTCATTAGAGCTAGTTTTAGAATGAGAGGATTTGGTTTAGTGAATTTAAGTCATGGTATGACTTCATGACTTAATTAATCATAACTTAAGCCCATGGGCCAATTTAGGAAACCCTAACCCTAATTTTTGCAACTTATGACCAGCCACTAGGTCTCCCCTCCCAATAAATAATCTCTCTTTGAGTTCTTGCCTTTTATTCATTCCAACACTTGGAGAAAAAAAGGTATTTTCCCCTTCTAAAAATTCTTATTTTATTCATTTGATCTCCTTTTTCATCCTAGTCTTTTGTATTGGGTTCTAATTGAAGTTTATGGACTGTTGGTGGAGAGCTATTTCAGTTTGGGATCAATTTGGAGTATTTGGCCATCAAGAAGAACACCCCCCATTGAAGCCTTTTGCAAATTGTACCTATAGGTAAAATCCTTTAAATTGCATTATTATTTGATTTCTTTGCATATTAGGCTAGGTTTAGGTGTTTCCTAGCTGTACCTCAAATTTGGGTGGATTTTGTGTCCGTTTGGTGTCCGTATCGGACACGTGTCATAGGGTATGTTAGGTGTTCGACGAAATGCCTCAATGGATTGAATGTCAATTTTTTCAAAACAAATTACATATTTGGAAAGCTTATTATATATAGATTGTGTATGTATATGTCTGAGCACGAATCGGGTTGGTTTTCGTGTCCAAAATGGACACGCACCTCGTGCACGACACTGCGCACAGGCCCGTGCGGTGTCCTGCTGCCACACGTTTATATCTGACACGACACGACTCGGTTGGACACCAAAATTGGTGGACACCTGGGGGAAATGTCTGACAACATGCCCCCAAAGTCTCACGTGATTTGGTTTAGTGGTTAGTGAGAAATCTCACTCGCACTGGTCGATGCCTGTCGTGCACGCACGTGTAAACCCCCACTGATACGTGTCTCGTGCTGAGGACACGCGACACTAGGACACTGGTCAGGGTGACACACATGTACCCCTAGACCCCCTCTAACTCTAGACACATACACGAGATATGTGGTTGACTGTGTCGTGTCCTTTTGGGCTCGACATGTGTGCACGAGCCCAGCCTATGCACAGTTTCGATGCTGAGTTCGACCCTACTGTTTGGACTCAATTTGACACTTCTGTGGACACGAGTTGACTCATGTGACACGAGAGTATATACACGACATATCACCTGCCTTAATTGGATGTTTATTTTTCCAAATTAATTCCTAAACTAGGATTCGAGCTTGAACCTTGACACTATATGGAACTGGGTTCTGATACCAGTGTCCTGACACAGTTAGATTATATGTCTTGGGACACGACTCGACCCTTGGACACATGTGTTACACCCCCACACGTGTACCCCTCTGACACAAGTATGAATTTGTGGTTGCATGAGTAATTTAGGTTGTTTGGGTTCGAATTGTAATGAACAGGGAATTGTATGTATGTTACTGAAGTTTGGTTAAACTGAATGTGTGAAAACTGAGTTTGTTGATACTTAAAATTGATTTTAGATTTTCAAATGGATATTGGGTTGGTCGGGTTAATTCATAACCTGGGAATCATTCCTAGTGTATGATACCAATATTCAGTCTTGGATCGTGTCTGAGGGGTTTATAACATTCCAGATATTAGATGTGTGTTATATTATTATATCTTATATATATACATATAGGTGTGTATATATTATAAGGATCATAGTATGAGGGACCTGTGTCATGAAGTGCAGGCCTTGAGGTTCTGGGAACACTATGTGACAGGTTAGTAGTGTCTCTTGTTTCAATTAGGAAATTAAGTATGGATATGGGGGTTGGGTAATGTTTAGTTAGGCATTTGCCTTGCAACACTTGCCCTGCAGCAGCAGCATGAGGCATTAGCAGGCAGCATGCAGACATTAGCAGCTGCATAGGCTTTAGGTAGAGCAGTAGCAGACCCATTCATTTGTGTATCAGTCCAATATTGGCCCTATATTACTTGGGTATGTGACAGACCTTAGACTTCATCTTTTCAATCATTTTGAGAATGGTTGGTCCCCATAATCCAATTGGTTCAGTTTTTTGAATTGTTCAGATATTAGAGCTCAATTGATTATAGCAATCCACTTGGCCTTTACTTTGAGCAGTCTTCATATGCATTTGATGTCCAGTCCCCTAGAACATGGTCCAGTCCTTGGGTTGCTGCTCTTGTGTCCTGAACCTATAGGGTTAGATATATGAGTGTGTGTGTTGGGGTTTAAGGAAATTAGGATATTAGTAAGTTAGGATTTTAGTTTCATATTATGATTTTATTAGGGATTGGTAGGAACCTTATTGCCATGCCTTGGCTTGGGCTTGGTTTTCATTTGCAGCATTGCATTGCAGCTGCCTTGGCTTGCCTGGCTTTTCATTGCAGTAGCATTGCAGCAGCTAGCACCAGTAGCAGTATCTCAACTTCAGGACAGTAGGCCTGATTTGGCTTGGCTGGGTTGCATTGCATTAGTTGAGGCTATGTGTGTGTGTGAGTGTATTAGAAGGATTACATGAGAGTCCATGGGTTATCTAGAATATAGTGTTAGATATTAGTCTTAGTTGGATTCCAGTTTTCCTTATCTTTTTAGTGTTTAGTTTACATATCAAGCATTAGTTAGTAGGTAAAGTATGTATGTGATTTATGAGCCTAGGATATATATAGGTTAGTGTATAGCTATGGGATAGGGATGTGTGTAGGTATATAGATGTGTTAGGTACCCAATGTGATATGTATATTCACATATTACATATATATGAGGATAGATGTGGAGTAGTCTAGATTTTAGTATTTTGAGGCTTATATATGTTAGAGTATAGGCATGAGTATATATATATATGAGGATATATATATGATAAATGATATATATTGTATATATACTAGGTTGAGAGTTTGGCTAGATACTATATAAGAGTTATATGTATATATATATGAGAGATGGGGTTGTGAAGGTTTACCCCCATGTAGGCTAATAGCTAATTATGGGATATAGTAAAACATGGTAAGGGTACCTTGAGATATGGTTAAATATATATGGTATATATATATATATGGTGTGGTTCACATTGTTTTACTTTACATTTATTGTCTAGCCTTGATTGCCTAGGCTAACTTGGTTAGGCCTAGTGAGACTTAAATGGACTAGGATTGACCTAGTTGACTAGTGTAGTTGACCCAATAGCCTAGAGTTGACCTAGTTTGACCTAGACAGTTGACCAGGTTTGACTTAGAGTTGACTTTGACCTAGTTTGACCTAGAAATCATATAGTTTGTATTATAGCTTTTATTTTTCTTATATTGAACATGTCATAACCCATATTACTCTGTTTAGGACATTGTGACTCTGGTGCAGGCATCTGATATTACACTACTCTTCTCAGAGTAGCAGGCGAGTACATTCTCTGATAGTTCTCTCATTTATTTGTCAATTACTGTACTTCAGTTCTAGTTAGTTGTATGCGATTCTCTATTACAACACGTATGGATATTCTGGATTCATGTATACGACACACATTTATTATCTGGCCTCTATTACTGGAATCATTTGGAATTATTTACTGGTATCATTATATTCTGGCTGGACTCATCTTGAATCATTGTGTCAGATTTCTGGATTCACTTGCTGGGAGAGAAAATACTAGAGTAAGATATGTAGACATATCCCATTTCTGGAATCACCCTTTGCTGGAATCAAACTGGAATGATAGCCATCTCACACCCGGCCAGGTGTGTGATGTGCCGGATTACCTATAGCCGTTTACATGTCGATCTCGGTATTTTAAAACACACTGCTAGAGTATAGGCTGGACTCACCCTGGAATCATTGATCACTATAACTGGAATCGTCCCTTACTGGATTCATCTTGTATTAGATTCATCTTGTACTGGACTTACATTGGAGTTACACTTGTCTACATTGCTGTCTGGACTTTATATCATATTACCCTGGTTCAGCTAGTTCTATTTTTACAGTCTTCATTGCTATGATTCTTCTCTTGTTTAGTTATTTACTTTTCTTGCACTTTATCTGTCTTTCTTACCATCACCTGAATATAAACTGCCATATTCATCAATACAACTGTCTATAACTGCTTTATAGTTCTCTGTCATTTACTTGGGTTTTCTAGATGAGATGTACTCGTCCCTGTCCTGACTGGACCTGTTGTAAATTTTACAGATGATTGCCCTGAGGATACGTGCCCTACATAGTACTGACCAGGAGATGGCTTAGCTACCTATGGCCTCGACACTCGGGAGTGATCGGGATTTAGTTTAGTATACTTGCATCTGTTTTCATGTAGAGCTTGTTGTATAGAATTGAGACTTGAGATGTATTTGAGATTGTTTGAGATTGTTGTTATTATTTCAATAGTTATTGTTGTCTTCAATTTCTTAGTTATATTTCGGTGTTATATTATCGTGCTTAGACTGTGATTGAGTTACACCATATCTTATACTTGTCCTCCGTTCGGAGTTGATCATGATGAGTACACTATATACTGCATGAGTTGATGGTAGTTAGAGACTTAGAACAGCGTTCTACCGCCGACACTGCAGCGTAGGCTGGGCGCTGTTATGTACTCGTACCCTCACAGTGGGTGCGGGTCGTGACAAAAATTTAAGAAGAAAAATCCATAGTTCAAGTTGTTCTCTACTGCAACTCGTTCTCCACAAACAATTCATACAGTTGGGTATCATATCCTTATATTCAAGAAGACTATTCATCGAAAATAATGTGGTTGCAATTGTCAAGTTTTGAACTTTGAAATTGTTTCAAACACAAATGTCTTGATTCCTAAAAAAGAGAGGATACAACCATTTAAATATAGATGTTCAACACAATCGACAATGCAGCTTTCTAAAATGGAGTAAAAGCTAGTGAATTATGCCAATGTTTGATAGCAAAATCCTCCTGCTATCTCCTTTTTAAGACAACCATTTATCAATAGATGCTGCAAAATCTTGAGAAATTTTATTGGAGGAAACTGATATTAATATCAACAATCAAGGCATGAAAGGATTATGAAGTTTGATAGCTATGGATGTCAATTCATAGAGATATCTTCCTTAATTGAAAACATAAACATTATTGCCATGTTCTTCATCCCTATATCTCGGTAGGTTGATAGTGACTCCTTAGTCGACTTACTGGGTCGGATCTTGAAAATTTTAGTAGCATCTGATTAGTATTGGTGATATAATTTTTCTGAGATGTACTAACTTAATACCCTCCCTCAACTAATATTTTTACCTTGGTAACTTCCCGTTAAAATTTATGTTAAAAATTATACATATTTTTTCCCCTAAACTACCCCTTCCCCTTCCCATTCCACCACACCCTCCCGGCCTTGTCCCTTCCCCTCCCTGCCCCCTCCGGCTGCCAACTCTAGTTTGATCATGTTGCCAACTCTAGTTTTATAAAAGAGTATCCTAATTACTTAATAGCATTAGGCAAGCAATAATGACTTACCGCAATATATCACTTTAGTAATACAGTGATTTGCTATCCAATTTGGATTTTAGTATAATGCATTTATAGATTATCCAAGTTATATTTAGTTATTTAGAATATTATTAAGAATGCAAAATTATGAGACACTGCTAAATTTTTTTTAATTTATACTGCATAACAAAATATCCTATAATTTCCATCATTGAGAATACCAAATATATGTACTTCTTCAGGACGTTAGAACTATATTTACTATGCAATCAGTACAAAAACACTCAGAAAAGCGTGAAGAAAATGAATACAAGAGAGAATCTCAGATGCAGAATATACAGATGACAGATAGTACCCACAATGACCTTGTGCATTATGGTATACCTATGCAATGAAAATCAATTGAGTCCGCAATTAAGCGCCTTTCAGAATCACTATTTTTGTACACAATTTTCCTGTAATTAAGAGGAGGAAACCCCTAGAATTCTCTTGATTCTGTAGAATTGCACATTTGCCTAATTAAATAGGAGTTGTAGGTAAAATAAACCAGAGAAGAAAAATAAACAAACTCAAATTAAACAGATGCCCTAACACCTCAATGAAAATTCAAGAAGTAGAGAGGTTGACGCCATCACCTCAATGCTCGTCCGATACAAAAATATGAGTTCGAGGCCAGAGATGAAGAACTAGATTCGTCATAGTCGTCGACTGTAGCTCAGTTAAGGAGTAGGAACTCGGTCAATGACCATCTCTTGGCGATGATGTCTATGACAACAACGCTTAAATTTACAGTGATTTTGGGGATCAAAAAAGATTTACCTTAACAGAATGAAATTACCGGAGTACCTGATCCCAAGGGCAGTCAAACACATCGATAAGAAGGAACGACAAAGATAGACGTTGACTCGTCGAAATCGACCGATTGTTGTCGACGGAGTCCGAAACTACCAGAGATCGACCGGATCCTCATCATCGACGAGATCTGAATAGAGAACTCGATTAAATGATTGATCCAAACAAACAAAGATATAAATTAGAAGATGCCCATCATAAATACTATGATATTGGAGCCCATCATAAATATCATATATCAGAGCCATGAAAAACAAACAAGGAAATAAAGTTGACAAAAATAGACTTTTTTGGATATTAGCATTATGAATAAGTAACAAAAATAGACCCTTTTGGATATGCAACTGCCATTTGATCCTATAAACTTGATTGGGAAATGGGGTTGACAAAAATCAAATAAGGAAAAGAAATTGACAAATATGGAATCAATGTTGTATATACTAAACATTGAACTTCTTATGACAAAGTAATTTTACTTGACAAAAATCCAACGATGTCACCATTATTGTTAAGTTGGTACCAACTTTAATATCTCCATTTGCATTCCTTTTGCTTCCCAATTCAACTAAAATCCTAAGTCCCCTATCAATTCATGCAACTATTGGTCTATATTACATAAGTAAAAAACATTGTCCAACTGCTGACACTCATCTTATCCTAAATTAGCGCTACTTTTGGTATCACATAAATATATCCACTTCATAATTTCACACATGTAACTGATATATTTATGGAGAAAGTATAATAACATCAAAAGAGTATAAGAATGATTTTATCCTCATTCATAATGCAACATGATTACCCAATCAATTACTTACAGAAAAGAAACTTTGGCACAACCAAACTACAGCTTCGCGGTTCACATATAAAATTGTTAAGGATACTAGAAACCTGTGCCACATGACATGTTAAATGGCACCAACAAACTACTCCAAAGTGATAAGAGTAACTAGCACCAACCATAAGGAACTTCTCATGTATTCTACCATAAACCAAAATATTTCATAAATTTGTCAGTCTTAGCTACCTTAAAAACCAAAACATTTCTCTTTTACATGTAGACCTTGATCAACTATTGCCAATGAAGCACATAGATAAATCAAAGTTTTAAGCATCGGCACACATGAATACTCGTATAAAGATTTCGAAGCCAGGTATTTTTGAACCTTAAGATGGATAGGGACATAAGGCAAATGTTCGAAACCTCTGTTTTGGGATCAATGTTAGAGCCTTCCTAAAAGTTTCATCCAATTCTAACTTTTAGTACCCTAAAACTAATAAAACACAATATCAATTTAAATTCAGAAGGATGGCTGAAAGATATAACCTTAGAATTTTTGAACGACAAACCAGATTTATTCTACAGATTAATCGACCAAAGAGTCATTTAAACAAACACGTAATGAATCTAACTGAAAGCTCCTCTTCATGTACTTATAGTGCACATCAATAACAGAGTTTTTCCTTTCATAATTTAGGAAATCCCGCTATATTCATTGGATAAAGAATGCAGACATACATTTAATTCTCTGAAACGAAGTGGAGCAAACTACCTCATCCGATGAGAGGATAAGGATGACATGTTTCGCCATGGGAATTTGGTCTCCTCTTCCGACAATAGGTCTGGGGAGATGGAGAGGAGTGATTTCAGGTTATATACACATACTTGTAGTAGTCGAGATTGGTTGTTAGGTATCTGTCAACCTTCCTCTTCTTCTCCAGAAGCTGTTGTTACAAATGAGATCCATGGAGGCATCGAAGAGGGAGGTGACCTCAGAGGGGCCGAGGGTCCTGGTGAAGGATTTGAGGAAGTGGTGGAGGCGCTTGACGTCGGCTCCATCTCCTTCGTATCCTCCGCCCGCTCCATCTCCAGTGGTCCTCGAGGAAGAAAAATTAGGGTTAGGGTTTGGGGATCTGAGGGAAGAGGAGGAAAGAAGGCGCGTTAGGAAAAGAAAAAAGGAAAAGAGAGAGAGAAAGAGAGAGATGAGGGGAGAGCTCGGGAGAGAGTTGTTAGGGTTTTGATGGGAATGAAATTTTTTAGGGGAGGGATTTTTTATGGGAACGAAAAAATGAGAGGGGAATGAAAAAAGAAAGCGGGTCCTGAAACTTTAGGGAATAAATTTTGGAAACTTCTATAAACGTTACAACATTCGTAAAACGCTACAGAAATTAATCTGTAATTTTTGTTATGCATTTATAATAGCAATCCATAAAAGCATGCTATTACTAATAGTATTCTATAGCATTCAGACCCGAACGCTATCAAAAATCAGCTATAGTAAGTCCTATTTGTTGTAGTGATTCTAGGTATTTAGATGTTTCGACAACAACACAATGAAAATAAAATTTAATAAAATATATAAACTCAACAAAATAACACAAAAGTATATTAGATGGATAGATCAATGTGTCTAGAGTATTACCAAAAATTTTAAAGTAGTCAAAGTGCTCTGCAAGTCGTCGGAAACTCGCACGCAACAAAATTGGTTCAGCCTGGACACACGTTCATAAAACGGACGCCCCGGACAAACCGTATGAAATTACGTGGATCGAAGTAGACACGTAGGGCTAAAAGTTAATTTTGGTTTCACGGTAAATGGACAAATAAAAGTAGATGAAACACAGCGTCAAAGTAAAAAACCGATTCAGAATTTTTATTACGGCTGGAAATAACCTTCATGTTCGGCCTTCAAACGACCATTGAGTAGACGAGACTCCTCTGGAGTTTGATATGGTTGAAGAGGGGTCTCTTAGGATCATCATAGAGGTGGTGGTGTGACAAACGGAGGTTGAAAAGGGAGGTTTTGGCGGTTTATTTGGTGTTGTCGGGTTTATATAGGAGGGGTGGTCGAGTTTGGCCTCTTAGTAGGAAAAGTGGCAGACCATATATGATCCTATTTATAAGGATTTAATGTTAGGTATGTTAGGGTTTTGGTAGAGAATATTTTAGGGAAGTTTGGTGTTCAAACCTTCAAGATATTCAAAGATGCACCCTAATAGATTCTAATGGGTTTCCTAATTTGAAAATCAAATCTTTGGTTGTGTTTAATCCAATATGGTTGTACAAAATCACATAAAATCTATCTAAATTAATCCTAATAGATTATGGCAACCTAGTATATGCTCTACCAAGGTTAGTTGGACTAGTTTTGGGTCGATATTATATATTGAACTGAAATAGGCTCCGAAAGTCTAATAATTGGGTCTTATGTGCCATTTGAAAATAAATAGCATAGGCACTCAATTGAGTGGGACACCATTGGCATGTGTGTAGTAAGCTCAAAATATGTTAAAATCATATATTGGGTCAAAACATTTGGATCAGAATTAGGTCTCAAATTAGAATTAGAAAGTACATTAAATTTTACGATGAATGCTAAAATGACCATTTTGACCCTAAAGTTGTATAAGGAAAATGTAGTGCAAGAGAACATATTTGAGTGGGACATGATATGCCAAAATAAATGTGGACTCGTCTAGAACACAAATATGAAATTTGTTTCGAGGAATTGGCTAATGTTACGCTTGAAAAATCAAAGCTACGACAAAGTACATATATAGTCAAAATTAAAAATAAAATATAGTTTAATAAATAAAAAATCAAATAAAAAATAAAAAATCCCAAAAATCAGATGGCTTACACTTTAGCCCCTAATCCAAATAGTTAACTAAGGGACTCAATGAAAATTTCTAGGTTTGGGTTTGGTTAATCAATTTGGGCTCTAAACCAAGTTTATGGGCCTAGTCATGGCATGACTAATGGGTCTAGACCTAATACAAACTTCTAATCAATAAATTAAAATAACTGACATACTAATGGTAAACTAATAATTTAATTAAAATGCCCCCACATAGAAATATGGTGGTGGCAGTAATCCTCAAAATATCTCGAAGACCCTTCTCAGCATATTCTCGATGATCCACAAACTCCTGTCGAATACCCCTCGAGCCTCTATCTGATATGTGTGACCTACCTATAAAGCTCAACAGTTTGAGCCTGTATATGCCACAACATATATCTCCTTGAACCAGCTGTTGGAAATACTTTGTAAGCATCCAATCTTGTCCCTGAACAAACTGTGACAATGACCATCATCTGCCAGCTTTCCTACCGAAACCAAGTTTTAGTGCAAATTTGGTATATGTTGCACACCCCTGAGGGCTAGCTTCTTACTAAACTTCATCATCAGCTGCACATCACTGATGCCTATAACTACAATCGTTCCTTTATCGCCCATCTTCATGCATCAAATCTTATCGCTGAGGTATGATGTGAAGAGCCTCTTCTATGGAGTGGCATAATACAACGCCCCCGTGTATATGACCCAGTCACCGTTAGGACACATGACACAAGGTTTTTTTGTGTCGGTCGCTGCGATGATGATATCTTCTAGTGTTGTGAGATCCTCCTAATCATCATGCCTTTTGCATCCTCAGCTTTGAGCTTAATGCAGTTCCTCTTTATATGACCCCTTCTGTCATAGTGATAGCAACCCTCCTTGCGGTACACGGTCGTAAAATTTTGAGAACTCTCATATTCTCGCCTGTAACTTGGGTCTTTCCTTCCAATAGGAAGCCACCAGAGCAGACTCCTGAACGATTCCACTTGCTTATGTCGGACCTCCTCATTTAACAAACTATTTTTTACTACCTCCATCGTGACAACTCCATCCAAAGTGGAGTTACTCATCGACACTAGCAACGTTTCTCAACTTTTCGATAGAAAACTCAAAAGCAGAAGGGCTTGAAGCTCATCATCAGTCATCATATTCATCGCAGACAACTGAATGGTTTAGATGTTGTGTCACTGGTGTAGCGTTTCGCTTTCGATAGGCGACGGAACTTCATAATATGCTTGTACCGAGTCAGATCGGCCAGAAACTTAGATGGCCATCTGACTCGATCGCTAAGCTTGGTAAACGATAATGCCTTGCGGCATCGATTCAAATCAATTTGGACGAAAGTTACGAGAATCGATCCAACTAATGGAACGACTTCTGTTGGAATAAGTCCTAGATGCAGCGTGCTGCGTCTCGGCGAGTGAGCTCTCTATAAGAGTCCCTTTGATGGGACCGGACCACTGTATGGTTTTCTTGGAGCTTTTGCCGCTGGGTTTTGATGAAGTGCTTTCGCGTCGTTTTTATGGATGCAATTACAAATTTCGAAGCAAGAGAAAAAGAAGGAATTCTAACAAAGTGTTGGTGCCATTGCAGGAGCTCGCGTAACTAAAGCTTGACGTTGCGAAGCGCTTCGACGATCGGCACGAAGCAAAGTAATTGGTGGGTGATTCGGCCCCTTCTTTTCTACTCTGTCCCGCAAACTAATTCCTTGCCTCGAATTCATTCAAATCGAACGATGCCAAGTTAATTGCATGCCAATCCACTAAGTTCAAGAACTCGGGAAAAACGTATCGATTTAGAGTAATTCACTCTGAAAATACAAGTCTATCACATAAACCAGAAAGTTTAAGGTTCTAGTAAAAAGATAGACTATTTTACGTGCTGCAAAATAATATGAAACGTTGATCATGGGTTATGATGCCTCGAACAATTTGGTGCCTACGGGACGCTAAATCGGGAGTACGGCTTTGGGAAAAAAAAAATCGTTGCATGAGTTGGGGAAAAATGATAATGCCGTTCAATACTGTCCGCGCTATACAAAACTGTTGCATATGTTAAACTGTTCACGCATTGGCATGGTCATGGACAGCTTGTGCACAAGTTGATTTTTTCTCGAATCGATATCCGGGGCATCGAAATCGAATCGACCTAGAGGGAATGAATAATCGTGCTTCGGCACTGATGCATTGTGGGACCGTCAGTCAGGCTTGCAACCTAAACTGAGCAGGCCAAAATGCCGTTGAGATAGTCCCACGTGATGTGTAACATCAATGACCGCATATAAGATAGTAGCATGCTCACCTATTGTCTTATGCAGGTGTAAATATTATCTCTGTTTTCATGCAGGGACAAGCACGGCCGTGGTAAAAAATATGATAAACTGCTATACTTCACTGTATGCTTTATTACTCAAAGATGGCTATCGAATATGAACTAAATTCATTTAGTTCTAATAGAAAGACAACTCTAAAGCATGCCTACCCTAACAATCAGAGTCGGTTTAGACGAGTGGGTTCGTCTCGTCCACTTAGCAAGTGTGCTAATCCTATTCCCCCAATTTCCTCAGGTGCCGCGGGCGCTCTCAACTAAACTGAAGCTGAAGTGCGGAGAGGCATTTTGAAGCTCTTCCTATGCTGAAGTATTTTGAAGCCAATTCAACCGACGGCTTATGTATAAAGGGGCGAATGTATGGAACAGCAAGCGTTAGTTCAGGCAACTTGTCGAGTGTGTTTCTTCCTGTTTTCAATCAATGTAGCCGTAACGGCATCTAATGTAATTACGACTTGTACTTCGTTGCAAGCTATGAATGAAAAGCATTTCTATCTTCCTATATTGCGTCTTATATTCTAATGTGATTAGTGAAGTTTCAACTTGGCGTATTAATATAAAAAGCAACATAACGTTCTTGTCTTGTACGAGTGCAATTCCAGACTCGTACGGTATCACGCCTTAGCGAGGACGATCGAATCGGCAAAGTAATACCGGGGACGAACGGTTTGTCGACTCGGGACGTGACAACTGGGGTACCCTCTGTGTAGTTCAAGTTGACGAGTTAATGAATAAGAAACTCCTTATTGCCAACTATCTTTCTTTCATACAATCAATGCAGCTTCTTCCACAATGCTTTTGTAGAACTTTCCATGAACACGTGGTGAAAGACCAAATCGTCCAACAATTGGCGGATGAATCCAACGGCCTTTCAATCCAGTCGTTTCCAGTCTTGAGCAGCTTTATCCGGTGGCTTTGTGCTGTCATCCTCCAATGGACCATGCAAGTCCTTGTATGAGAGTAGATCCTCCAATCATTGGATTCCAAATTGTCCAATTTCCTCCTGTGAGGGTGATCATACGAGTGTTTATCTGCTCTGTAGACATGGTTGCTAGAACCCTAAAAGCTATAATACCAGATGTTGGTATCAGACCAAAATGGACGAACCTCGCTCTGATAAAGATGGTGAAAATCGATACGCCCTACAAGCACTCTGATACCGTGTCTGAGACGTTGACGCAGTAGAAACTTAGGTCAACCCACCTAAAATAACCAACCTCCGATAGTTCAACCCCCTTACCTCACTCAAGAAGAACCAACATAGATTACAATGAAATCACTCACTAACTCGTCCTTAAACGAAGTTAATGACTCCTTGAACAGATCTCCTCCTTCCTTCTGTCTTGTATGACGAAACCTTAAGGGGGCGTTTGGTATGCGAAATACTATATAGCCGGGAATTCTATATTCCTGGGAATCAAATTCCAAGAAATTAAATTCCCTGGAAAATTACATTCCCATGTTTGGTGACAATATAAATATTCCTGGGAAAAAAATAAAAAATAATAATAACGAAAAAATGAACAAATATAAAAAAATCGATAAAAACGACAAAAAATTGGTAAAAACGAAAATAAAATGGTAAAAACAACAAAAAATCGGTAAAAACGACAAAATAACATAAAAACGATGAAAAACGACAAAAAATCGGTTAAAACGACAAAAATGACCAAAAAACGACAAAAATGTATAAACGACAAAAAATAAGAAAAAAGGGTAAAAACGACAAAAATAACAAAAAAGACATAAAATCGGTAAAAACGACAAAAAAACCAAAATACGGCAAAAATGACAAAAAAACAACAAAAAAATCGGTTAAAACGACAAAAAATCGGTTCAAAACGACAAAAAATCGGTTAAAAACAATAAAAAATCGGTTAAAACGACAAAAAAAACCAAAAAGCGACAAAAACGAAAAATAATCGATAAAAACGACAAAAAAAGGATAAAAATGGGTTAAAACGACAAAAAATCGGTAAAAGCGACAAAAAAGCGACAAAAAACGACTAAAAATCGATAAAAACAACAAAAAAAAAGCTTAAACGATAAAAAAAATCGCTTAAAACGACAAAAATTGTCAAAAAAGTGACAAAAAGGACAAAAATTGGGTAAAAACGACAAAAAGTGACAAAAAGACAAAAAATGGGTAAAAACGACAAAAATCGCTTACAACGACAAAAAATTAGTAAAAATGAAAAAAATGACAAAAAAGCGATAAAAACGACAAAAAAAGAAAAAATGTTCAAAACTGATCAAAATTGATCAAAAAGAAGAAAAAAATTTAGACAATTTTTTTTTTGCCCGGGCAAAAAAAAAAAAATCCACCTATTCTCAAGGGATAGAATTTCCATGTTTTATGGGTAAACTATTTACCCGGGTATTTATAATTTCCGGGAATAAATTTTTTATAAGCCAAACAAACGTGGTAATAAATTTCCATCTTAAATTTTTCCGGGAATAAAAAAAAATACCGCATACCAAACGCCCCCTAAGAGCAAAGTGCAAAATTTCTCTTAGATCTCGTGTGGACGCACACCCCTAATCTCAACTTTGTGCCTCCACCCTCACTCATATATATTCTAGGTCATAATATGATTTCCTAAATAGGAAACCCACAAATAAGAATTTTATTACATCTTAAATTGCCTATCATCAATTATGAACGTCCAAATCAAATCAAATCAAATATTTAATCAGATTTAGACTCCTCAAATATGCTGTTATGTGATCGTGTCAACCAACTATGATTATGCCTATCTTCTAAAGACATTTTTGTTATCTCTTGTAACAACTTTGACCTTGTATATAAATCTAGTAGAATATCCATTTAGGATTGTTTGTCATCTCAATAACATATGCTTCTCTATCTTCTTCTTGAGAGTTTTCGAAGAATAATGCGTTAGTTTATACTACACGAGTAGGTTGTCTTTGCTCGGGTTTGTTTCTTTTTATTATATAAGAAAATTACTTGGAAAAGATCCCTATGAAATCTCATCATTGCTAATATATACATATTTTTCAAATCTACTTATAATCTGGTTCAAATTTCTTGCCAACCAATTAGAGAAGTCAGTTTTAACTCTTTGGGCGCATTTTAAACTCCTCCTCAAACCCGAGTCCAAGTGTCAAACAATTCCTAATAGGCTTTTTCTATGGGCACCACAAGAATTACTTGGGGCTATCCCAAAATTTTTTGGAAAAATTACAAGTTTGCCATCAAAATTTTTTACTTGGGACACCACACCAATCAGTCCTAGGACTGCCAGCAGGTTGGCAGTCCTAACATATGTTAGGACTGCCACCCTGCTGGCAGTCCTAATTAGGACTGCCAGCGGGTTGACAGTCCTAACATAAATCTGCTGGACTGCCAGCAAGTTGGCAGTCCTAACATATGTTTGGACTGCCAACTTGTTGGCAGTCCTTGGAGATGCTGCTGCACCATAACCCCCTCGCCGGAGTCGGTGAGGGACTGGAGGAGGAGGCTGGAGGCGGAGTCGGTGAGGGACTCTCCTCCAGTCCCTCACCAGCGAGAGTTAGTGAGTCGGTGAGGGACTGGAGGAGGAGGCGGAGGAGAGGAGGGAGGCGGCGGCTGGAGGCGGAGGAGAGGAGGGAGGCGGCGGCTGGAGGCGGAGGAGGAGGAGGAAGGAGGCGGCGGCTGGAGGAAGGAGGAGGAAAGAGGAGGAAAAAACCCTAAGTTTGGGATAGCCCCAAGCAATTTTTGGGACGTCCCCAGTAAAAGTTTTTCAAGCTTGGGCTGTCCCCTAGTAAAATGACGCCCCCAGTAAATCTTGTGGTGCCCATAGAAAATTCCTAATATCAAATTTTGCTAGCTAGGGATTTCTCTTTCTCAGTCATGTCTTCCGAACTTCCTCCTCCTCCTAAGCGTCAGAGGAAGGAGAAGGAACAGAGTAAAGAAAACGCAACAGAATGCTCCCCAAATAATAATAACAATAGTGACGAGAAGCAGCAGAAGAAGAAGCCTCTGCTGGTGTTCGCTCATGGCGCTGGAGCTCCATCCACTTCCGAGTGGATGATCAGGTGCTTCTTATATGTTTCTATTCCGAGCTTGGACTCGAGCTCGAACCCTAGCCATTTTCTTAACGAACACAAGCTCAGCAACGGTTACAGCTTTAACTTTTTATACCCTTACCCTTGCCCTTACCTATGTCGATGGACACTGTCAAGACACGACACGATTCGGAGACGGCGGAGGTACGGAAGCGGCTCCTGTTTTGGTGTGTCTTGATGTATTTTCGAGTGTCAGTGACTTGTCAGATCAGTGTTCGACACAATGCGACACGGACACGACATGGATTCGTAAGGAGCGTGTTCTTATCCGGTGGGTGCTTCTTTCCTACGCTTGGTATAATTAAAACTAACATTGAAGTAAGTTGTTGTGGGAACCTATGACTAGCTGTTGTTGGAGCCTTGGAGGTGATTCTCAGACAATAGGGTTCCGGTTCGCTGAATTAAGTGGTTTAGAGAAGATCACAAGAGTTATTTTAGCCTGGGAGCATGGGTTTTGAACCATGCAGCTAGAAGGAATGCTTAGGACTCACTTGTTGGCATGCATCATTTAATGGTGGTGGACGTGACTGGAGTAGTTGTATTAGCAATTGTTTTAGGGATTCAGATTAATGTGCGAACCATCTTGCTACCTGGGAGACAGTCTGATAATTGGAGTAACAAAGTACCATCCTCCAGACTCTTTGTAATTGTGGTTATGGCTAATTCCGACTATTATGGTGCCAACACTCATTTATCTAGCCATTTCCTCTGTTATTTTACATTATGTTTTTTCAACTTTCTAATGTACCCCAAAAAAGTCTGTAGTTTAGAGAGAACCGCAGTTGGTCATGTGGCTTGACCTGATTTGACTAGGAGGAAATCAACTAATCTACCCGAGTAATCATCACATGACCCAACCTAGGAAGAACAATGGGTGGCTCTCCAAAATGGATTGTGCAGATAAGCCTGTCAACTCTAGGTATTGGTTATCGCAAAGAATTCTCACAAGTTGTAATTATGTTTGTGACAAATAAACACCTGCATCCTTATTGGTAAGGGTGGCAATTTGGGCTCGCCTTGTCAACCTTCCTTTTTTTCGTGGGTTTAGGTCAGGCCTAGGCTAAAAGGGTTATGGTATAACCATGTCGACCTGTCTAATCCGTTTAATAAATGAGTTGGCTCCAGGTCAAGGGCGGTGACATGTTTGACCCGACTTGAGCCCTTTATTAAAGGGATCGGATTCAAATCCTCCCGTATACCCAAACCCAATACAAATTCCAACATAATAAAGTTTGACCATTTTTGAGAACTGCTCAGCTTTTCCTTAATTATTATTTGGGGAAGAGCCAAGCTAATACAATAACGCAATATTGAAAAGAATCCATTTTTTCACTACCAATCAATAAGAATTTTTTTTTTTCGGTCCATACGTTTAAGTGGACTGGGTTGGTTGATCCGTTTTTATATGGGGTAGGTTTGGGTTTACCTTATGGGCCAGACCTAAACGAGTATTGAGCCTGAACGGGTTGCCTGACCCAATTGCCACCCCTAGTTACCAGGCTCTTAAAAATTTATGAATATTACTACTTTACCCTATGAAACTCAGGAGTTGATTTCTTTCCCACTCTTTAGTAATTTTGTATGGTAAATAGTAATTTCAAGTATTTAATAAATAACTAATATTGTACCTTCCCTACAATAATGAATATTTTAATAGATAACTAATATTGTACCTTGCTACAGATAACTAGTATTTTAATAGATAAGCCTAGCACTATATAAAACCCTACCTCCATCCCCAATCCCTAGCCCACAATCACCCTAAACCAAAAGCATCCCCTTCCTTTCTTTCATTCGCAAACTCTAATTCCAAACCTTATCCTCTTTCTATCCCAAAACCAGACCCACCGTGCTCTCCAAAACCACTCCAAACCCTAACCTCTACTCCAAATCCTAGCCGCCACTAACCCTAAACCACTAGCCAGTTGTAACCAAATAGTTATTACCCATAACCCAATGGTCACCCACTCTCTAAAGCCTAAGCGAAAAAAGACGAACTAAAACCGCCAAAAAGTAACTAGAACCCAAAACCCTAAAACCTAAAAAATAAGTCAAAACTCTAGCCACTACCTTTAACCTTTATTGTCCTATCCGCTCTGTACCATGACTTGTCTATTGATACCGTCTCTTGCTCCTCAAGTATAGGGTGTTTACTATTCGCTTCCCTGATGCGCTGCTATTGTATACGATTGCTACTTTTGTCTTATGCTACTATTTCGTGAGGCAGTTTGTTGCCTACTACTGTTTCTACTATTATTTGTCTTGCTTAAGGGTTGTGTATTACTTTGATGTAGTCTGTTACTCTTTTAAAAAAAGGAAAAAAACATTCAAGTTGAGCATGTTTGTCATATCCAACTTGAAACAAAGTTGCTTGTCATATCCAACTTTAGAGAGAGTTTTGGACATGTATTCTAGCACCATATTTTACCCATTTGTTGTCGTGTGTACTCATGTGCGATTGTCATTTATGGTCGTGCGTCCTTATGCATTGATCTCTGCTATTTATGGTCGTATGTCATCATGCATCGATATCTTGTGTTTCTGCTCATGCATCCTTGTGCCCCAATATCTGTTTTTCCAGGTCGTGCGTCCTAGTGTTCCTATCTCTGCTATTCATGGTTGTGCCTCCTTGCCCGGCGACCCGTATGCTTTGGGTCGCTGTCGATCTTTGCTACTATCGTATGACGCTAGTTCCATTATGTGAAATCTATCTGGTTATTTATCATAAAATGCAAATTATATGTTGTTTCATTTTACATATCACAATACGATCATTATTAGTAGTATGTGTCCTTCACTTCTTGCATGACTCTTGTTACTTAACTATTAGTGTACGCCTCACTTTTGTCCCACATTGGGTGGGCTAAAGGAGGATGTCATGATTTGCTCCTATAAACGTACCAAGGTTTCTCATATTTTATTCATACAATAAACTAAAAGTTCTCTTTGAATTTCATAGTACTAAAGCTATGAAAATTTAGAGAGAACCATAACTCCAATTTTTTTCCATACCCCACTCCACCAAACTCTTAACCCTAACCCTAGTTGTCTCCCCAACCCTAGCCCACCCAAGTTCATAGTGATAATTAGGTTTGAGGCTCCTTTAAGTTTTTGAGTGTGCATCGCTATAAATATTTTGGCACTTTTATTGATGATCACTCACGCATAACGTACATGATTATATCTTATTCGTTCTAGGTCTGATCTTATGTTTGTTTCTCAAATCTTTGTGTATGGAATTTCTAATCATTTTTATGTTTGCATCAAGGTTCTTCGTTCTAATAATGCTAAAGAGTATGCGAGTAGGGAGTTTCAAACATTCTGTCAGACTCATGACATACTCCTTCAGACTTTCTGTTCGTTTACTCAACAAAATAGTATTGCAGAACATAAGAATAAATACCTTCTTGAGGTAGCCCGCTCTCTCCTTATTTATATGTATATTCCCAAGGAATTATAAAATTTTGCTGTCTTACCTGCTTTTTTATATAAACCGCATGTCATCTCATGCCCTTGAGTACAAATCACCTTTTTCTATCCTCTTTCCACGGGGTAAACCCTTTCTTTCGCTCCAAAAGTTTTTTGATGTCTTTGTTATATTCATAATCTTAGATCTCAGGTGGATAAACTTGATCCATGAGCTACCTGTATGATATTTGTTGGTTATTCTCGGATATATAAATGGTATGCTTGTTTTGATTCCACTACTTCGAAGGTGGTCATCTCTTTTGATGTTACTTTTCTCGAGGATCATGCCTATTTCGCTTTAGATACACACTTTACATCTCTATTGTTCAAGATTCATGTTCCTCTTATTCCTTTCTATGAACTTGATACATCTATTTGTTCTATCTCCTTTAGGTCTGGGTCTTTGGTTCCCTTTCTTAGGTGTATAGGCGTCCAGACAAGGTCATTCCTTTACCTACCACTATTTTTTTGTGTATTACTGATGATTCTTCTACATGTACTACAACACAGTCTTTTGCTCCTATTCATCCACCTCCATTGACTTTAGATGAAGGGCTCTCTCTTCCTATTACTAATTGCAAGGGTAAGCGCTTTTATACTACTGTCCATCCTAACTTCGTTTTTTATCACTGTTTGACTCTATCTGGTCATACATTTTGTTCGTCTTTGGTTGCCATCACTCTTCCTTCCTCTGCTCAGTAAGCATTTCAGCATCCAGGTTGGCATGCTGCTATGATTGGAGAACTTCATGAGTTGCGCTCTAATCGGGCTTGGACTTTGTTCCCCTTACTCTTAGGTAAAAAGGTGGTCAGTTATAAGTGTGTATTTATTGTTAAACAAAATTCAGATGGCTCAATTGATCGGCTCAAAGTCCATTTAGTGACTAAGAGCTTTATCCCACAATATGTGTTGGGTTATGTTGAAACTTTTTCACTTGTTGCTAAGTTGACTTCTGTTCGAGTTCTTCTATCTTTGGCAATTTCTAGAACTTGACCTCTTTATCACTTACACGTGAAGAATACCTTCTGTAGAGAATAATTGTTGTATATTTTATTGATTGGCTACTCCACTACTTATAGGGAGTCTAGCTCCTCTTCATACTACATTTTCCAATGTGGGACTAAGTCCCTTATTAGTTCTCAACACTCCCCCTCAAGATGGACGATAGATATTAATCATTCCCATCTTGTTACATAGCTTCGACAGACTTAATGAACTAAGACCCTTAGACAGTCTGCCACTTGTTCTTCTGAGCGAACATGATCAACCTTCAGTATCCCTTGTTCCATCTTCTCTTTGATGAAGAATCGATCGATCTCGATGTGCTTCGTTCTGTCGTGCTGAACTGGATTGTTAGCTATACTTATTGCAGCTTGACTATCGCTCAGAAGACATAACGGTGCTTCCTTGTCCAGCTTCAACTCTGTCAGCAACGCTTTCACCCGCAGCAACTCCGACACTCCTAAAGCCATTGCTCTGTATTCTGCTTCAGCTGTAGACCGTGCTACCACTGACTGTTTCTTGCTTCTCCATGAGACCAAGTTTTCTCCTACAAAGACACAATATCCCGTGGTAGACCTTCTATCGTCTATGCAGCTCGCCCAGTCTGTATCGCAGTATCCCTCAACTTCTATACATCCATTCTTCTTGAACCATAGCTCTTTCTCCGACGTCCCTTTCAGATATCTCAAGATCTGAAACACTGCATCCATATGACCCGTTCTTGGATCATGCATGTAGCGACTTACTACACTCATCGCAAATGAGATATCAGGGCGAGTATGCCCCAGATAAATCAATCTCCCTACAAGTCGTTGATATCTTTCACGATCAACTGGCTCTCCTGCTTCTGCTCCCAACTTGCACTTCTGGTCAATTGGAGTGACTGCTGCTTTGCATCCCAGCATCCCTGTCTCCTTCAGCAGATCTAGTGCGTATTTTCTCTGTGAGAGAACAATTTCTTGTTCGGCTTCACACACCTCGATACCTAGAAAGTACCTCATCGCTCCTAAATCCTTCACCTCAAACTCCTTCGCGAGTTTTGACTTCAGCTTAGCGATCTCGACTTCATCATTACCTGTGATTACTATATCATCCACGTATACAGCAAGTATAGTGATGTGGCCTTTTGCATGCTGAAGAAAGACCGTATGATCTGCATTTGCTTGATGGTATCCCATGCCTGTAACAGCCTTTCTGAATCTGTCAAATCAGGCTCGAGGAGATTGCTTGAGTCCATATAGCGACTTCTTTAGTTTGCACACTTTTTCATACGATGTCCCTCCGTCTGATTCTGTAGCGTAGCACCCTGGCGGGAGTTCCATGTACACTTCTTCTTGTAGGTCCCCATGGAGAAAGGCATTCTTCACATCTAACTGGTATAGCTTCCACCCATAGTTTGCTGCAATGGAGACCAGAGTTCTTATGGTGCTCATTTTCGCTACTGGAGCAAACGTCTCATCATAGTCGATGCCATATGATTGTGTGTATCCTTTTGCAACCAACCTTGCCTTGTATCGTTCCATTTTTCCTTTTGACGTCTCCTTTACTGTGTACACCCATTTGCATCCCATAGTTTTCTTTCTTTTGGGTAATGGAACCAGCTCCCACGTCTTATTTTTCTCCAGTGCCCCAAGTTCTTCCATCATTGTAGCTTTCCACCTTGGATCTTTCTTTGCTTCCTGCCAACATTTGGGCAACGAAGTAGAGTCTAATGATGCAATGAAGGCTCGATAATTCGAAAAAATGTTAGAATAAGACAGGTAGTTGGCAATATCATGTTCATAATCATCAAAACGACTAGGAGCCTTACCCGCATTGATGCGAGAAGATCTCCTTAAGGGAGCAATAGGTGGTGGAGAGATCATACCATCAGAGTCAGAGAGATCCGCATCAGAATCAGATTGATTCAGTACGGGGGCAACATCTTCAAGAGTTGGAGCCGGAGTAGACGAGGGACTTGGTACAGTAGGCACAGGGCACGGTACAGGCACAGTACTGGACTTCTGCTGTCTCCTTCTGTAGACATGGAGCTCCTTTTCCATTGTCTGCTGCTCTTCCTGTTTAACATATGTATCTTCTTCATCTTTTGTATCAGAGTCACTGCTTTCTCCCCCTTTCGTCCAATTTTCTACGACCGGGCATGGGACCGATCCGACCACCACAGATGGACTTATTTTCTCCCCCTCACTTCTGACACCCTCTGTGTTAGGTGTGTCACCAAACGCTGAACCGTCATCCGAACCATAATATGGTTTCAGTTCTCTGAATGTAACGTCCATGCTTACAAACATCTTCCGCTCAACTGGGCTCCAACATGCGTATCCCTTCTGAGTTGCCGTGTACCCGACAAAGACATATTTAACCGCTCTAGGATCCAGTTTGCCAACTCCTGGCCTATTATCTTCGACAAAATATACACACCCAAATACTTTCAGTGGAACTGTGTACGGGGTTGCACCAGTAAGCATCTCCAACGGTGTCTTCCAGTCCAATACCTGAGATAGCATTCTGTTGATGAGATAAGAGGCCGTTAACACCGTCTGCCCCCATAAGTGTTTCGGGACATTCATAGCCAGCATCATCGTCCGTGCAATCTCTAGCAGGTGTCTGTTCTTCCGTTCGGCCACACCATTTTGTGCCTGTGTATAGGCACATGAAGTTTGGTGTAGTATTCCATAAGTGGATAAATACTCAGCAACCTTCTTATTTGTATACTCCGTCCTATTGTCAGACCGTAAGTACTTAATTTTAGTGCCATATTGTGTTTCTACCCGGCGATGAAAGTCTCGAAATGCCTCAAAGACGTCACTTTTATTCTTCATAAGGTAGACCCATGTCACGCGAGTATAACAATCAATAAAAGTGACGAACCATTGAAAATCGTTAATACCGGTTGTAGGACCAGGACCCCATACGTCCGAATGTATCATATCAAATGCAGCTGAACTTCTACTTCCTGAACTCACATACGTGCTTCTGGTATGTTTACCCAACTCACATGCATTACAAAATAACTTCTCTTTATTAGTCCTTTGGTATAAGGACGGATACATTCGACTAATAATTTTAAAAGAAGAATGACCGACACGCTGGTGGTGGAGTAGCAATTCATCTTCTACACTGCGCCGTGAATTTTCCGGTGGTGTGTCTGCTACCAGAGATGCCAATGGTTTGTCCAGTCCAGTCCTGTCCAAGTACCACAACCCCTTATGCCATGTGCCAGTTCCTAGTCGTCGTCCTGTCCCCTTCTCCTGAAAAGTCACCATAGGAATGTCAAAGGAAACAGTACAGTTAAGATCAAGAATAATGACACTAATAGAAAGAAGATTGACAGGAAAAGACGGAGCATGTAAGACATTGGTGAGAGTGAGAGAAGGGGTGCATGCGACAGTGCCTTTACCCATGACAGGGCTGGAGTTACCATCAGCAGTCTGAATGCTCTCCGGCGTCGGTAGGTGAGTATAGTCCTGGAACTCACCGCTGGACCCCGTGACATGGCGAGATGCCCCAGAGTCCATAATCCAACCTGATTGGTGGACAGCTGCTGCAAGAGCACGCGCAGGAATACCTGTGCTGGTTTGGAAAAAGCAAGTGATGTGATCCCCCGAGGTAGATGACGCCCCATGACTGCCGTCCGAACCCAGCTTCGTGCTGCGTAACCTCGCGAGGAACTCCTTCTCAAGAGGGATTAACTCAGCCAGGTGATTTTCTTCCCCTTCCTCCGCCAGATTAGCTTTGTGTCCTCCAGAATAATTTTTTCTTCTACCAGCATAACCGCCTCTACCACCTCGACGTCCTCCGCGGCCCCGTCTACGATCACTCGACTGACTTTGCAGGAAATTTGGATAAAATCTGATGTAATGCCCTGAGTCACCACAGTTGTGGCAAACACCGGCCACAGAGGGAGGCTGATTGAAGGCGGCAAGGGCAGACTTGTCAACAGCGGCTTGCTCCCCCTGGAAATAGTCCTTGTTGGACATCAACTTCAATCGAGCCTCTTCTTGTGCCATGGCAGCTATGGCTTCTTCTAAGGTTGGAAGCATGGACTGTGCTAGGAGAGTACATTCCTTCTATACTCAAACACAGGGTTAAGACCCTTCAAGAACTTCATCATCCGTTGTCACGAAATATAATCCAAGAACTTTTGGAAATGTTTCGCAAATGCTGGTTCGACTTGTGCATCTTCCATCCCAAGAGGATCATAATGATCCAGATCAGACCAGTACTTCTTCAACAGTGCTGCATACTCAGAGATGGTACGGTCGTCCTGGGCCACCCTATCAAGTTCATCCTGCAGTTGGAAGACCCGCATAGGATTGCCTGAGCCTGAGTACATATCCTTCAAAGTCCGCCATATATCAGCAGCAGCCTCCATCGCCTCTACGTTGCCCGACACCTGGTCGGTCAAGGAGGCTGTCAACCATCCAGCCACAACATTGTTGACAATTTTTCAAATAGCAAACTCCTTTGAGGAGGGATCATCTGGTGCTTTGGTTTTGCCATTGACGTAGCCAACCAAGCCTCGTCCCTTTAGCGTCCGCATTACCTGTCGTGACCATTTCAAGTAGTTGGACGTTCCTTCCAACTTCGTCTCCAGCTTGTCCAGCTTTTCCATTTTGTAGGTTGACGGATCCACATCAGTATGGATCACACGTGGGATTGTCTCGATTAATCTCTTTGATAAAATATCATCAATCAAGGCCTTCATCTCTTCTGCTGTCAGTTTACCACTGATCGAATCCATGGCGTCTTTAACTGTGATTCGTCGTCGTCGTCATCTTCGTCGGCTTCGTCGTTGTCGTCTTCGTCTTCGTCGTCGTCGTCTTTATGTAAAGTCTTCAACAGAGACCTTACGAATGCGCTGTTAACGTGGTCAACATCGGCGCGCGCATGTAGATCCTAATTTGCAGATGGAGAACGGAAAACAAATAAAGCATTTGTAATTCCGGAGGGCGTAATCTAGGAACAGATGGTGCAAATAAAGCATTTGACGTCCATCCGTCTTCGAATAACCGTCCACATAATATCTCTCTCAAATTAGAGTTTTTTTTTCGTTTTGAAAAAAGGGGGGGGGGGTCGACAGCAGTTGGGGTCGGAAGGGGGGGCGTCGGGGGGGCAGGGGGCAGGGGGGCGTCGAGGGCAGCAGGGGGGGTCGTCGACGACAGCAGGGGGGCGTCGGGGGGGGGGGGCAGGGGGGAACTGCCGGGGGCAACAGGGGGGGTTCGGCGGCGGCAGGGGGGGCGTCGGGGGGGAAGGGTGGGTAGGTTTGCCGGGTTGGGGAAGGGGTGGGAATTTTTTTTGTTTTTGTGGTTATGGCTCTGATACCATGTAGAGAATAATTGTTGTATATTTTATTGATTGGCTACTCCACTACTTATAGGGAGTCTAGCTCCTCTTCATACTACATTTTCCAATGTGGGACTAAGTCCCTTATTAGTTCTCAACACCTTCCTCAATGACGATATTTCAGAGACTATTTTTATTTAGCAGCCTCCAAGCTTTGAGTGATCGAAGGAATCTATGATTTGTCTCACAGAGACGTCCTTTTATGGTTTGAAGCTACGCGGTCTTGCAATAGATTATGTTTGTTCATAGCAGCTCAAATACGTCCTTATGTACACATCAAAGGTCTTAGTGTATAGTCATATTTGTTTATGTGGATGACATAATCATCACCGAAAATGATTATCCTAGCATTCCAAGGTGAAAGAGCACTTAGCCTCTCATTTTTATACAAAGGACCTTGGGCCGTTAAGATACTTTCATGGTATTGAGGTATTGCAGAGTTCCAGATAGTTGTAGCTTTCTAAGCGCAAATATGCATTGGATATTTTATCTGATACGAGATTTCTTAGGTTGCAGACCAGCAAAAACACCTATGGATTTCTCATTTAAACTGTCCAGATTGAACTATTCATCAGATCCTCCTCTATCTGATCCAAGACGTTATAGACGATTGGTTGGAAAACTAATTTATCTTATTGTCACTTGTCTAGACATTGCCTACGTTGTATGGTGAGCCAGCATATACAAATTCCTTTAACCTCTCATTTTTAGGCTATTGAGAGAATGCAATGCTACATAAAGGGAACTCCTGGATATGACCTTCTTTACAGACCTTCTACATTGTCAGTCGCAGCTTTGCAGATGCTGGCTTTGCTAGATCAGTTGATGATTGTCTCTCTACCAACGGTTACCTTGTCTTCCTGGGAGACAATTTGATTACATGGAGTAGTAAGAAACAGAATGTAATTGCTCGTTCTTCTGATGAGGCCGAATATAGAGCCATGATACATGCTATCTCTTAGTTGATTTGGCTCAACTCACTCCTTACATATCTTGGAATCACTTTTTCTTCTCGAATTGCTCTCTACTGTGACAACAAGCGTGCGATTAATATTACTGAGAATCTAGTCTTTCATGAAATTTCATGAAAGGACTAGGCACATCTAGATATAATGTCACTTTATTTGAGATAAAGTGACTAAAAAAAGGTTTTCCTATAACATGTGTTTTCTTCAGCTTAGCTAGTAGATATCCTCATCAAACCACTGCCTCAATCTTTGTTTTCTCGACTCTTATCCAAGATGGAAATAATTGATATCTATACTCCAATTTGCGGGGGAGTATTGGTTAACTATTATTATACACCTCACTTTAGTCCCACATTGCTTGGGCTAAAGGTGGATGTCATGACTTGCTCGTATAAATGTACTATGACTTCTCATGTTTTATTAACATCAATAAACTAAAAGTTCTCCCTGAATTTCAACTCTTAGAAGAGTACCATAAGGTTCTTATTTCTTCTTTTGTAAGATATTAAGAATTTAAGAGGAGGAACAATACATTAAAACTGGAATTTCTATTCATATTAATATTTAAGGCTTCTACCTATAGTGATGGCTATGCATTGTGTTCATTTCTGTTTTAATATGGACAATCAATCTTTGCAGATGGAAAGAAATGCTAGGGGAAGCATTAAGTGCTGTGGACGTGGTCACCTTTGATTATCCATGTGAGTGTTATAACATTATGGTGATTTCTTTGTTTACTGTGGATGCTTTAGTATAAGGGACCTAATTGCATGGACACAAATAGGTTGCGATACAGGCATGGTCACATTGACACGGCATTGATTTTGGATAGTCCTAGTGTATTTTGGAGTGTATTTATTGTGCCAGATACGTGCTTGACACAATGCGACATGGACACCAATTTTGAGTGTCGCTGCTTCCTAGTATTATTTGTTATTGAACTTTTTTTTTTATCGGGCTTAGCCTAATCATAGGAAGATCCCAAGGTCTGTTCCATCATCAGGCATCAAATAAATGACCATTAGGTCATCACTAGCCTAGAAGCTGACGGTTGATCTCTCCAGCTCCCCATTGGAGGACATGATCGTTGCATCCAAAGTTATGATTCCCAGACAAGTCGATTTCATGTAAACAACATCTAGAATTGTGAAGAACCGGCTCCAGAATCACATCCAGAAGGCTGAAGCATGTTAGCTGTTTGGTGCTGCACTGAATATGGCCATGAATGGCATAAACATGGGTGACTAGGAGCTCTCTAGATATACTATGATTAAGAAACCTATCATGAGGTTAAGGGACTGAATAATCAATTGAGCAACACTTTACACACCAAGCAACCACATGGTGGCAGGGTTGATAAGAACTAAGAAGTGAGAGTGGCCCTAATTGGGACAATGAAAGGGCATCAAGACAAAGGGTGCCAGGGTAACCAATTTTGAGGCTTTCCTTTACCAATTAGCAGAGGAATTTAGTGAAGGATAAAGATGCACAGAGGTGGTTGAGGTCCGTTGGTAATTTTTTTATCAAAAGCCAAATGAATAAGCTTGGCATGCAGGGTAATATATTCCAGTTTCATGGCGATGCACATAGGTGTGGGAAGAAACTAGAAAATAGAATAGTTTAATGTAATCGGCTGATACAGATACGATACAGTCGGTAGTGATACAATTTTGCATGTACTGATACGATATTGACCGCTACCGATACTGACCGATACCAACGATGAGGGTCTATTCTCTGATCAATTCGGCAGAGAGAAATAGAACGTAAAAGATAGAATGAAAAAAATGTCAACACAATGATTCAGTTGCACCGATGATTGACAATGTTATAGAGTATGTTCCATATTTATAAACTGTAATAATTACCACTTGTTGAAGTTTCATATATGTAAACTCATAACATAAATACATATTAAATTATATCATTCAAAACTATTTATTGTTGTTGCGCTATGTCTAAAAGCAAGTAAATAAGCAATAGTATCTATTGCAAATGAATATTGTTACATTAAAAACCAACAAAACCAGCATATAATATATAAAATTGTCTAAATGTATCAAATATTTTTCTAGCTTTTTTAAAAAAAATTTCTTTTCCAAACGAAGAACCCGATACTTCAATCCGAAACAGATGAAACCACATATACAGGTACTCATAGGAAGGATACAAAATTGATTCCGATACCGATAACTCGAACCTTGGAAATAGCCGAGAAGAAGGTATGGATTCCGTTATGTGCCTCATGGTGGAAGAACAAGACCATCCACCAAGTATTAGCTCAATCTCAAAGGAATACTTTCTAGCTTGTTTCAGCCACCACGTCAATGGATCTAATACAGGAGCATATGGAGCTAGTGCAAGAAGAGACATGCTTGCAGGAAGCAACAACTTCCGAGCCGATTTCAGGCTTGTAAGGGTAGGCTAGTAATTGTAGAAGCGTCCAAGCCCTAGACTTCTGGCAATTGTACCCTCCAAGCCACTGCTGCCGGCTGGTAGACCAGCCCATTCCCAATGCACTGGTAGGTGTATATCCTCGCAGTAATTTTGTTTTTCAATTGCTTATTTTGTTTTCCTCGGCTTATTTGGTTCTCCTAGTTGGTTTAGGTTAATCTATTACGTTGTTAGTTGGTTTATGTATTTGGACTCATATATAAGGAGTTAACATTTGTTATGTAATTTTGCATTACTATTGATGCAGAAAGAGACTACATTGGAAACTAAATGGGACAATTTCATTAGGGATTAGGCCAAACATTATATAGGAAATACAGAATTGTTAATGACAAAATAGACACCTACATAATAGCTAGCTTGTGTGACATCAAGGGTGACATCACTAGAACTATCTAGTATCTAGCAATAATAATAATAAAGGTATTCTTCTACACTCCTTTCAAGAGCTTAGATGACAACTAAGCAAGCTTGGGGAGAAGCCGTGGAACCAATGGAGAGAGAGAGATTGACTTGCAGGGAGAGTTGAGTTGCGACTATCCGGGGCACTTAAGAGTAAGGATAGGGGTGAGAAAGAGACGGGCTTTGAGTGAGCACCCCATACTCGGGCTCGGCTCTCTAAGGAAATGTAGGACTAGTGCTTAAGACGAGCCTACCATTGAGCTCAAACTCGGATCTCTATAATATTTGCTAGCTCAAGCATCGCCGCGATCCGCTCGTTTAAATTAGAAAGCTTGACGAGCTTGAATTGCGACAAACTTAAGCTAAATTGTACTAGTTTATGAGCTTATGAGTTATGCCAAATGAAAGATTTTGCTCATTAATCTTAATATCAAATTGAAATTGTGTATTTATATGAACTTTATAACAAATTGGAAATGTCTATTATCGTAAGATATTTTTTTATATAAATTTATAAATAAAAACGAGCCGACCCATTATATCACAACTCAAATACCTCCAAGCTTATACCCATGCATGTTTATCTAACGAGCCGATTCTTAGGCTCGAGCTCATACTCTCGAGCTCATAAAGCTCGGCTCACAAGCGTTTTTAGCGAGTCGAGCTCGAGTTGCTCGCGAATAGCTTGGCTCGTTAGCACCCCAACTCGAGAGAGTCTAAGTTGCAGCAATTTGGGACACCCGTGATATTTTGCATTGCTGAGGAGATAGACTGAATTGCGGCAATCCTTATATCAGTACACTGGACTGTCGTTCACCCTTCCCGGTACTATTTATAAGGGGCTATGAGGGAGATCAAAGAACAAATACAAAACAGATAAAAGAAAATGAAGAGAAAGGACAACCTTTTTTTAAGAATAGAAGGTCAACCTTTGAAAGCGCCATCCAGGAAATCCTTTTGTATCCGCACTTTATACCACCATCCCTCTTCTACGAGCTCACACACCCTCGTCCGAACTTTAGGCAAGTGGTGCCTTGGTGTCTTATAGGATTCCTGAAAGTCTACTGAACACCTTATTAACGGATCTGTTCTCACGTTTCAGTCCCAAAATACGTAGGACCAGGACATGTAACAATGGTCAACTACATATCAAGTGGACTCCAGCTCTACACGATACATATACGTTGTCCAGGATCAAGTAATATAACTATCTATCTCTATGAATAATCTATCAATAATATATCTCAATCAACTGAAGGAAAATATCAACGATGAACAACATATGTTAAGGTCGGCCGCCCAATAACATACTTGCTCGATTAAACCCGGGGGAATGATATGGGTCTACAAATACTAGACTATAATATCAAAGAACGAATGACAAATATGAAATATAACTGTGACAGAAAACATGATACAAGCTGACTACCAATACCTAAATCCGAGGGTATAACCACAAACAATCTTCGGAGAAAGCTCAAAATAACCTGGAAGGAGACTAGGTCATCAGAGGGATGTAACATGATACATAATATATATGCCAATGTAAATTGAATACTACTATCAACACCAGTATTCTAAATTTCGGCTTAGGCCTAGGCGTTAGACGGTCGCCGGCCGCACCGATAACCCCCTAGGCGGCAGTCCTAGGCGGTCTACGGGCCTAGACGGTCCTAGGCGGCCGCCTAGGCTGATTTATTTTAAAAAAATTCAAAAAAAAAGAATTTTTTTTTTGATTTTTTGAATACACTTACCTCGGCCGCCGCCTCCGGCAACGTTTGCCTCCGCCGCCGGCGTCGTCTTCCGCTACCGCCGCCGCTGGCGTTGTCTCCCGCCGCCGCTGCTGCTGCTGCTGGAGTATGCTACTGGTGGTGGTGGTTGTTGCTGCCATTGTTGGCGGCGGCTGGTGGTGGTGGTGGTGGTACTTCGAGAGAGAGATGGAGAGGAGAGGAGTGGAGAGATGGAGAGGAGAGGAGTGGAGAGGGACGGAGAGGAGAGATGATGGAGAGGAGAGGAGAGGAGTTGCTGCTGCTGCTGCTGCTCTCTCTCTCTCTCCCCTCTCTTCTTTTATAAAAAAACTGAAAAAAAACCTAAAAAAAACCTATGGTGGGGCTCGAACACAATATCACCCACCAAAACATGACTTATACACAGTGTGCTAGCCACAAGAGCACACAAGCAAACGTGTTTATAAGTTATATAGAATATATTTATATGTATACATATTGAAAAAAATAAAAATAAAAATTCAGCTGGGCGCCTAGGCGCTAGGCGCCCCTCCGGCACACCGATTCTGCCTAGCGAAATTTATAACACTGATCAACACTAAATAAATACACATGTGAGGTAATGACTAAGTGAATGCAATGTGAAGACAATGTTCGTGCGTATGGGCTGTCTCGATGAATAGGTAATAGGCCTAGCCCTCGGCTAGAAATCATATGATCATATACTGCAACAAGTCATATTAATAACGTGCATAGCGTTCATCAAACATCAGAGGCCATCTGTATAACAAGGGTTATCATTTTCGTAGATTCTCTAGAGTTTACAATTTACCGAAAAGTGCATAGTAGCCCACACTCCTAGTAACTGTCCTCCCCGTCCAATGATATCATCCTATGAGTCCACGACTTGGTTTGAACTACAACGTAGTATAAAATCACAACCAAAGATAATATAACTCCTATCAAATTAGATCTCTCCAGCTAACCGACGTACGGCTCGCTTGTATCTGCTATAGTGCAGATATGGAAGTGCATGCCCTATCATGCATGTAATTTCGTGTCAAGGCCTACAAAATGTGTCGAGAAACTATACGAGACACCTTAGTATCTCATCACGTCAATCAGGTAGTCCAACTAACTTTCTAAGCCTGTATCGGACCCTATCAACGTCTATTATCGATTGTACCCCACATGTATAGTGAAACAGTTTAATATAAGAGCAATGCATCTTGCCTGATCCGAGTTTGGAGAAGAGTCGACGTGCCAACATGAACGTGTCAGATACAGAAGGATGTCGATACACGAACCAACGCAAACTCAGCAACCCCTGAAGTGTCTGAAAATCCTGAATTCAAACGATACTGTCATCTATTCGTTGCCAAAAAGTGGACCATAACTAACTGGTAGGTTAAGAATCACATATTCAAAGTCCTTGACTGATTATCTAGCAAATTTAAGATTGATACATACAACCTAACTATATCATAATTAATTGGTCAAATTCAATTTAACTTGTCGATTACGTATGTGGCTTGCATGGTACTAGATATTTGTCGATGTTATATATAAACAAAACTTATCTTGGAGAATGTTCATGCTGGGTTTAAGGTTTATTTGAACTTTTCATGTGTGGTTGGGGTTGTGGCACTATTGGTACAGAGCTTAGTTTACGATTTTGTATTTTAGGTAGGAGTACTGGCTTAAGCGTGTTTCATGTGTAGGGATACATAGGTTGTGGTATGCCTCTAGGAACTAATTTCACAGGATTATGGGACTTGGGCCTGAAGTAAGTCTGCCTTGTATTGGAAGAAGGTGTATGCCAAGAAGTTGGAGGATAGACTGAGTGAAATTGATTGAAGTTATTCCTGTTACTAGCAGTACAATTTTTGGGTTGAGTTACAATAAGATGGATTTCGGTTAAATCCTACCCGGGTTAGAATGCTACACTTAGGTTGTAATAGGAAGTGTAAGGTTGAACAATACAAATATATGGCTGGTTTCACTGTGGGTGAACAAGGTTCACTCCTTGGCTAAGTCTTGCTATGCGTTTATAGCAAAAGAAAATAAGTTCTCCTATGTACACAGCAAACATAACCGAGATGCTGGGTGAATTCTTTAAGTAATTTCCATGTATAGTTCCTTTGCAGTCAAGCTACACACACTTAATGCTGCTATGCATGGCATGGCCACACCGGTTGGCTTCCATAATTAGAAGTAGGAAGTTGCATGGGGTGTACATAAATTAAAGCTTTTAGCTTACAGTATTTTAGGCCCACAAATATCAGTTGCATACTTTAAACTATCATTAGGTGCCCACCTTGCTGTTAAGTAGGGTCCTAGACATGGCTTGTTATATAAATGAAACTACTAAGCCTACTTTACTTCTTGTTTACTCGCATTATACTCGGCATGAGATTTAAACAAAACAAATGGTAATTCTATTATCTATTTTACAACTATAGTGAGCAATAGATGAATTAATAGGATTCAGCTAGTGTCTGAGGACTTACAGGAACTCTCAAGGAGTATGGGTGGAGCAATGGTTCAACGTTCGCGGAGATGGTTCCCGGAGTGCACACTGGTGTAGGGAACGTGGCCCGTGACTGTGCAGAGTCCACGGGACCGTTCCGCGGTGAGAGATGGGCCGGAGGAGGTTTGCTCCACGAGGATATGTGATTGATGTCTCGGCTTGCAGCGGGTTAAAGGTCCTGCGTGCTCTATTAAACGGAGGTGGCGAAAATCGCGCGGGGAGGGCATATGCCAGAGAGCTTGTCGTGGGTTGCTTCATGTGCTCGATCGAGCTTTTGCTCGCACAAAGCACTCCTGCACAACAGGTTGTTCGCCTGCTGCTTGAGCTTCTGCTCGCAGCCCGCAGGAAGCGGCAGCACTTCTAGGTTGGCTAGCTACGGGCACTAGCCTAGTTGTTGTGCCCGCTGCACTGTGGTGAGATGCCTCGCCTATAGAAGCAGTGAGGTTAGAGGGAGAAGAAGACGAAGTTGCTCTACTGGCTGCAACGGTGAAGGAAGATTGTGGGTAAGGATGGGGATGGGGATGGCGATGGGGTGAAAGTCTGAAGAAGATGAAGATGAAGATGGACAGGAAATCAGTAGCTGTTGTGGGTGTTGGCTATGGTTTGGCATTGAAAATATAGGAGGAAGAAGAAGGTGGTTTTAAAATATAGGTTGGGACAAGGTTGTGAAAAGTGCTAGGCGCTAGTCGGGCGGGCACCCGCCGCCTAGCGCCTAGTCCGCCTACGCGCCCGCCTAGATCTAGGCAGTTCAAAAATAAATAAAATAAATCCCAAAATATGCATAATCGGGCATCGGGGGGTCTAGACGGACACCTAGGCTGGCATTGGACGGGCACCAAGTGCCTAGGCGCCGGCCTAGGCGGCTGCCTAGACCGTCTTTTAGAGCAGTGGGTTGGGAAGAAGAAGAAGAGCCGGTGATATAAAGGCTTATAGGCTCGGTATTGCGCGGAGAGCATTGAGGAAGCACGCTGTAGAGTTCGCCAGAGGATGGCGAACATGGCAGGGGATCGTAGCGGCCGAGGCGTGCTCTCAACGCGGAGTATATCGCCGTGCTGCTAGCGTAGGCTACCGTTCGATGCCGAGCTTGCTGCATTGCACGACTGTGAGATGGCCAGAAGAGACGGAGGTGAGCGAGGTTCTCGGCTAGTCGACGTACTTCCAAAGGGGAACTATGCACTAGTGCAGTTTGGTTTGGAGCTATGTTGCACTGGGTGCTAGGCGAGGCGAGGCGACATGCAATTTGACTCGCGTACGTGCCTGTCCAGGATCCGCTGCTTTTGAATCAAAAAATTATGCAATTATGCATACAAAAAATATGTATTATAACTAATAAGCAATAAGCATTAAGCAATGAGCATAAAAGTAATATAAAAAGCAACAAATAGGAAATAATATTCAACATCAAGTAAGGATTATGATACTAAGCATAATTCGGCGACCCTAGGCGGATATTTTTTTCCTGGACAACCCTAAGCGGGCGCCTAGGCGAACAAAACCTCATCCAGAGAGACTTTTTCTAGGTCGAGGCAAGACCTCTCCGACCTGCATATCTAGGCCGCCTAGGCGCACCTAGGCGTCGTCTGTGACAACATAGGTTTGGAGGTCGCAGCTGGATGCTCGGGGGGGAAGACGATGGGTTGTGGGTGAAACTAGTGTAAGAAGGAGATGAACAAGGAGAAGGAGATGATGATGAAGAGGGGAAGATTAGTTAGAAGGAGGTGATGGTTTGTTGAGGAAAGGTTTTGTGTTTTGAAGGAGAGGCCTTGGTTTATATAGAAAATGAAGAAGTAGAAGAGTGCAAGGAGTAGGTGAAGTCGCAGACAATATATGGTGGGGAGGGGAGAAATTACCTGCTGAGATTGAGGGGTCTAGTCATCTTGGCACTGGGTGTCAGGGAGTTGGAGTCATGGTTGCAACTGAAGGAGCAAAAGCATTGTGCAAAGTACAATGCATGGGATTGGCTTTCCTTATTCGTGAAAGAATCAACTATTGCTAAGAGAAGGAAAAAAAGTGGTTAGTGATTAGAGTGTGTGTGTTGTGTGTGAGTAATGGTAATAAAATGAGTAAGTGAATTGTGAGAGATTTAAAACTAGAGAATGGTGGGGGGGGGGGGGGGGGGGGGGTGGAGAGAGATTACATTGTAAAGTGGTGACAAGGAGGCTCTATTGTGTGGGGAGAGTGTAAGAGAGGGATGGTGGTGAGATTTAAATCGAAAGAAGAATAAATAAATTAATTAGAACTTAATCAATTAATGAATTCAATTTAGAATAATTAAGAATTATCGTAATACTAATTAATATATGATATTTAAGAATTGTCAATCTAATTAATTAATAACTAAAATTTAATATTAGAAACTCATATAAAAGAAATAGTTAAGAAAATATTAATTATTAAACTTAATGATAATTAAGTAGTAAGAGCCCTAAGAAGGAATCCTAACAAACTAGGAAAAATAAATACAAAAATATAAAATAAGATTTAGCCAGAATTCATTTATTATGCCCAAAAATTGGTTCAACTGCCTCAAACCGGTATTCAGGTTTGGCTAACTGGAATACCTCTTTTTCCATTGAGTTCGTAGTGAGCACAAACTGAAATTCTGGTTGGCCTGACCGGAACCTGAATTTCAGTCAGGGCCCCTCTTCGAAGAATTCAGGTCCATGTCATCATGCCATTGAGTGTCTTCAACTAGAAGTGACTACAAGGACGTGCCTGATGATTAAAATGTGAAGGTTGCAGCCATCCAGTTGATGGTTCACACTTCAATTTGGTGGGAAAATTTGGAGACAAATTATTATCAATAAGTCCAAGATTGTCTTGAGAGAATCTGAAGAAGAAACTTCGCTAGAAATAAAAGCACAAACAAACTGGTTACTAAGCAATTGAAATGCTTGCAGTTTAATGATTTCTTTTTGAAATTATATGATGACACTTTCAATTTGCTAATAGAAATTTTTTAGCTGGAAATATATTCAAATACTGTTGGGAACAGCCAACTAAGACACAAATGATTGGTATATATCCTTCTCTCTCTAATTTAGTTGAGAATTTGACAGATATCTCTGGTGGGAAACGCAGAGCTCCTCCTAAAGCTGAGAAATTAGTTGATCATCATGTGTCTGTCATAAAAGATGCTACCACAAGATATACTGGCCATCCCCTGGTTTTAGTGGGGAAATCCATGGGCTCAAGGTTATATTCACTCCTTTTCAATTAAATCATGAATAGGGCTAAATTGTTCCTACAGACAGGAATTCAATTTCCTACAAGTGATTGATGGTGAAACTTTTATTTATTGTTTCTTGGCAGAGTCAGCTGCATGGTAGCAAGTGCAGAAGACATCCATGTTTCGGCAATTATCTGCTTGGGCTATCCTCTGAAGGTTTGATTATCTATTGCTGCATTTAGTTTTCTATTTTACATTCATTCAGTAAAACCAACTCGACTGTTAAACTGCAGAATAACTACATAAATTGGGTTGCTATATTGAGTGGTTTGAGTGTGTATGTGTGTGTCTATATATAAATATATATATATATATATATATATATATATATATATATATATATATATATATATATTTTTGGAAAAGGGTAAATTTTATTCCAAAGAAAAGCAGTAATCGTACAACATACAATCAAAGTGGGGACTCCCACTTCAAGACCTCATAACATTTACATCAAATTCGATGTTATGAAGCAAGCCCACAAGAGGTGTAACCAGTCCCTCGAATATCCGACGGTTTCGTTCCCGCCAGACATGCCACACCGAAGCAGCCAGACGAACCCTGGCAGTCCGGAACCAGTCCTCCCCTCGACCCCTACTATCTCGGATCACCGTAATGATGTCCCCAGAACTCTTTCCGGAGTCACAACCTCCCAGAATTCTACTTTGCTCCTTCCATATCTGCCAAGCCAGGTCACACTCAAAGAAGATATGGCGGACAGATTCTAGCTCCACCCCACACAACACACACTTGGGATCCGGGACCGGCACTCCAAAAGAACTCAACCGATCTCGAGTAAGCAGGCGACCCAATAGGAGCTTGTAAAGACAGAGCTGCATCTTCCTTGCCAGGCCCTTGCACCACACAAAATCGTAGTCTGGACTCAGAGGAAAAGTGCGCCTGACGAGATTGTAGCAACTCCTGAATATGAACTCCCCAGAACCCGGGGGCGCACCAGACGGCTCCCAAATCCACCGATCTGCAGGAAGGTCCTGATCAATGGCGACAGTGCTAATGGTCTCTCCCATCTCCATGGTAAAGCGATAGAGCTCCGGCCTCCACTCTCCATCGCGAATGATCCGACTGCACTTCAGTCCCCGCCTGTCCTCCTGGTGAGTCTGATCCCCCCTGATGTCCAATAACGAGCTCCGATCTATCCAGGGATCACGCCAGAGGTCCGTTCCAGACCCATCCTTCATGACCTTCCTGATAGCAGACTTGAGTATCCCCCTGTGTCTCAGGACAGTCTTGAACGTGACGGAATGATTGTTGTCAGTAGTACACGTCCAAAAGTTGCCCTGCTTCACATATCTGCTATGCATCCAGGTAGCCCAAAGAGATCTCCCATTTAAGAATTTCCATGCCAGCTTCAGCGCGGAGGCCTCCCGAATCTCTAGCAGAGGCCGAATTCCCACTCCTCCCTCCTTCCTGGGACGACAGAGCTGATCCCAGGAGATCGCATGCATACCCCCTCTCCAAATAAAATCTGCACAAATCCGTTCCACTTTCCTAACAGTAGCGATAGGAAGGAGGATGGATTGTAGCCAGAAATGAGAAACAGCTGTAATCACTGACCGGACCAGCTCAATGCGACCGCCAAAAGACAATCTCGAGGCTTGCCAACCTTCCACTCTCCTCTGGACGAACTCCACCAAACTATGGCAGTCATGATCCCGCGCATAGTTGACCGTGAGGGGTATGCCTAAATAGCGCACCGGAAGATCACTCCTCTCGATACCCAGCACGGAAGCCCGCTCCTCCTTCTGGGGACATGAGGAGCTGAAGTACACCCGGCTCTTCTCCCTGTTCAGCTGAAGTCCCGGTAAAGAATGCAGCTCTCCCATAATCTCTGCAAGCGTCTGCATACCCTCCATCGAAGGCCGGATAAACACCAAGAGATCATCAGCATAAATGAGGTGGGTGACAGGGGGATCCACCCTCCGGAACAGTGGAACCAGCCTCCCTCGATGTGCAGCTAAGTCCATCAGGCAAGTGAAGTATTCCATAACAATCGTGAACAGGTAAGGGGACAGGGGGTCGCCTTGCCGAAGCCCACGATTACTCTGGAAATATCCATAGGGGATGTCCTGAATAAGGACCGAGAAAGTGGGGGACATGATGCACTCCCGTATCAGGCCTACCCAATGATCCCCAAAACCCATGGCAGTCATCAGATGGCAGAGAAAGTCACGGTTGACCATGTCATATGCCTTCCGCAGATCCAGTTTCACGCAAGCCTTCTCTCCTCCAGGTTTGTTAAAACCTCTCACCATCTCATGAGCCAAGAGGCTGTGCTCAGCAATCGATCTCCCCTTGATAAAAGCAGCTTGGTTCGGGGAGACCAAGTCCTGCATGATCCCCTCCACACGCTGGCACATAAGGTGCGTAATTATCTTATAAAGATAATTACAGCACGCAATAGGTCTGAAGTCCGCCAGCGCTGTTGCTCCCTCCTTCTTAGGCACCAAGGTCAGGAAGGTGTGATTTAGCTCTTTAAGCAGCTTTCCATTGGTGAAGAATTCCTGAACCACCTCCAAGACCTGGTGCTTCAGAGTATCCCAGTGGCGTTTATAGAAACCACTGCTAAAACCATCCGGGCCTGGAGCCTTGTTGGGATCCGTCAGCTTGACAATAGCTTCCACCTCCTCCAAAGTAACTGGAGCAAGAAGAATACTATTCCCGTACGGAGTCACCGATCTCTTCGTAATGATCTCTGGGAACACAGACAAGTAGTCAGTCTGGAAATACAACTCAGAGTAGTACCTGACCGCCTCGTCCTGAATCGCAGCCGGCTCTCCCACAAGATTGCCATCCACATCCAGAAGCCGGGAGATGTGATTCCGATGCTGCCTGGTCCGGATGACATCATAGAAGAACTTGGAGCACCGGTCGCCGTCCTTGAGCCAGGAGCATTTGGCACGCTGAGCCGTGCTGATCTCCTTCTGCAACCGCAAAAGGCTGACTTCTTCGATCAGCTCCTTCTCTCTAGCCGCCAAGTCCCCATTGAGCATGTCAGCCTGCATATCTACCTGGATGGCTCGCAACTCCTCCTCCTTATCTTCTAAGGAAGTCTTCGGCAACCCCTTCACCCAACTTCGAAGAGCCTGCTTCGTGGCCTTGAGACGACGGACCAATCGGTACTGGGCCGTCCCCTGCTGACCACTATCAAGCCCCTCTGTGACAGCCTCCAGATAGCCCTCAGAGAGGTACCAACTGTTGTTGTATCTAAAAGGACGGGCCTTGCCGGGAGTCCGACAAGTGAATCCAACCCGGATGGGGGAATGGTCACTCGTCCCAGCAGCCAAACCCTCCGCCGAAGAGTTAGGAAAATGGCGGAACCAGTCCCCATTTCCCAGCGCTCGATCAAGCTGGCATGCAACCCTATTCCGAATAGCTTTGTTATGCCAAGTCCAGATGAAGTCCGAGCGAGCTAGCCCCTGGAGCCCTGCATGGAGGAGACACCTCTGAAAATCATAAAGGATAGGATCTGGAACAGGTCGACCTCCCACCTTCTTCCCACGGTGAAGAAGGGCATTGAAGTCCCCGATCCGCAGGAGAGGAAGAGACGCCGAATCAGCTGCAGCTGCGACCCGGAAAATATCACTCCAAAGGGAGTCTCTCCTCCGTCTGTCGTTGTGGCCGTAGACGGTCCCCAATAAAAACCGGAAGCCACCCTTGTTGGAGAATGAAATAGCAATCAACACATATATATATATATATATATATATATATATATATATATATATATGTGTATGTGAAAAAAAAATGTGTATGTGTGTGTCTATATATATATATTGTCGCCAACAAGTAGTTAGAGTGAGGCACATCCTCCCAAGAGATTGCAACGGGAGAAGCACATTTAATTCCATGTGGAGGAATAAATGTGAGTGCGGGTCGGATGCGGTGAGATACAAGTGCTGGTGCGGGCCTTCGGGTTGAGCCTGATACGGTGAGATACAAGTATGGATGCAGGCCTTCGGACCGAGTTTGTAGGCCTTCGGCCAGGAGTCTGTAACACAATTGCCTGTTCCAATATATATATATATATATATATATATATATATATATATATATTGTCGAAGAGCTATAGCTCAAGTAGCTTAGTTTGGAGACATTAGTCCGGAGTGTGACGGACGGAGTTCGATTCCTATGGGGAGCAAACAAATTACCTATTCCAAATTATATATATATGTGTGTGTGTGTGTGTGTGTGTGTGAGATTATTGTTAGCGGTTAGCTCCCCAACATGAATCCACACGGGCATATATTGGAGATTTTAAGTTAGTATCTTAGCAGAGTCAAACAAAATAAAAGATGATCTGCATTAGATGTTTTGTGCTTCCAAGCCAAAAACTAAAATTGGAGTTCGATTCCTGTTAGGAGCCAACAAATTACCTATTCCAATATATATATATATATATATATATATATATATATATGAAATAAATATATTATTATTATTATTATAAATAATAATAATATATTTATTTAATACATATATATTAAATAAATATATTATTATTATTTATAATAATAAATAAATATATTTATTATTATTATTTTATATATTAATATATATATATATATATATATATATATATATATATATTATATTATAAATAATAATAATATATTTATTTTATATATATATATATATATATATATATATATATATATATATATATATATACACCAAGGGACACTAGCGTGGAGGGCGGGGGTCGACCCCAGTAAGTAAGGTAGGTTCCTTACTCTAGTATATATATATATCTGGAAATTGCTGAGAAACCCAATTTCGGGGTGGGCTTTTATGAAATGCCCACCTGCTGGATAAGTTTTATGAAATATCCAGAATTAAGTATTTTCACGTTAAATATTCCAAGATTCCCTTTTAGATGCCACCCGCTAGAAACTGCTATTTTTATAATACCGAAACTACCCTTCCGCGCGAATTGGTCATCTATATGTATTTGAATTCAAAAAACTCAGATCTGGATTGTGATTTTCGTCTTCTTCTTCTTCACTGGAAATCTGAATTCCATTGCTCTCATCTTCAGCAGAGATCGCAAAGATCGTTCGTAGTTCGGTGTGCTTTTCTTCAGTCGAACTCAGATCATCGCTCGTCATCATCATCATCATCATCTTCATCTTCATCGTGGAGACATTTGAAGTTTTCCGACAATTAGGTCAATTGTGGAGAGAATATCTTTCTTCTTCTTTTCCATCAGAATTATCATCGTTTTGAAAGAAGAACGAAACTCTTTGTTCATGAAAAAAAACTAAATTACACGAAGAATGCCATTCTCCGTTTTATTTAAAACGGAGAATGCCGTTCTCCGTCTTAATTTAAACGGAGAATGACATTCTCCGTCTTAATTTAAACGGAGAATGGCCATTCTCCGTGCTACATTAAAACGGAGAATGTCATTCTCCGTTTTATTTAACACGGAGAATGACATATTCTCCGTTTTATTTAACACGGAGAATGGCATTCTCCGTGTTAGTAACACGGAGAATGGTCATTCTCCTGCGTTTTAACACTAGAATGACCATTCTCCGTGTTAAATAAAACGGAGAATGTCATTCTCCGTGTTAAATAAAACGGAGAATGACATTCATTCTCCGTTTAAATTAAGACGGAGAATGTCATTCTCCGTTTTATTTAACACGGAGAATGACATTCTCCGTTTAAATTAAGACGGAGAATGTCATTCTCTGTTTTATTTAACACGGAGAATGACATTCTCCGTTTTATTTAACACGGAGAATGGCATTCTCCGTGTTTCTAACACGGAGAATGGTCATTCTCTTGCGTTTTAACACTGGAATGACCATTCTCCGTGTAAACTAAGACGGAGAATGACCATTCTTCGTCTAAATTATGACGGAGAATGGCCATTCTCCGTGTAACTTTCAGGACGGAGAATGACATTCTCCGTCTTAATTAAGACGGAGAATGTCATTCTCCGTGTAGATTAAGACGGAGAATGCCATTCTCCGTGTTACTAATACGGAGAATGACCACCCTCATGTGAAATTAACATTTTTCGTGTTCTAACACGGAGAATGGCCATTCTCCTGCATTTTATGGTCAGCTGAAACTTTGGAGGGCCATAACTTTTGATTGGGAGGTCGAAACGAGGTCCCGTTTGTCGCAAAATGAGCGTATCGTCGAGGAGACTGA
Source organism: Iris pallida (assembly GCA_029216955.1). Taxonomy (NCBI): domain Eukaryota; kingdom Viridiplantae; phylum Streptophyta; class Magnoliopsida; order Asparagales; family Iridaceae; genus Iris; species Iris pallida. The sequence continues at coordinate 22,396,037 of JANAVB010029620.1, forward strand.
AAGTAACAATTTCATCGTTAGACGGCCTTCCGAAATTTTAGATTCGCAAAAAAATGATGTTTGGACCTCCGTTTTAGCATTTTTGTCGTTTGTCCCAGTCTTTCCGAAATTTTTCGACGAGTTTTTGAAGATTTTTGAGGAGAAAACCTAGATTCGAAAGTGAGCAGCGTAAGGAAGAAGATGAAGTATCGAAACTTTTTTTTAAGAGCAGTTTCGTGGGTGTTTTCAATAAATTAAAAGTAAGGGCAAAAGGGTCATTTGGAACCCGCTTTGGATAAGTTTCTCTAATTCTGGGCACGCGATGAAAGTTTTTTTAGCGGTGGGTTTTACATAAAACTTTTTTAGTTTTTGGGCATTTCATAAATCTTCCCTATATATATATATATATATATATATATATATATATGTGTGTGTGTGTGTGTGTGTGTGTGTGTGTGTGTGTGTGTGTGTGTGCGTGCGCGCGCGCGTGCTAATGCCTCTAGCCTAGTGGTAGTGGTGTGGCATGCAGCCCGAGTGGTCAGGAGGTCGATTCCCGGTGGGAGCGTTTGCCACAATTACCATTTTCAATATGTGTGTGTGTGTGAAGCAGGTAATTATTGTTAGCGGTTAGTTTTCCCAACAGGAATCCGCACGGGCATGTATTAGGGATTTTAAGTTAAGTTAGTATGTTAGCACAGTCGCAGAAAATAAAAGATGATCTGCATTAGATGTTTTGGGCTTCCAAACCAAAAACTAAAATTGGAGATTAGTATTCCAGTTATGTTACTTAGATATATAGGCCAGTATTCTAGCTTATGCAATGACACCAAATTAATAATCACATAGCCGATAAATCATATCATAGAAGCTAAAGTTATTTCAGGTAGCATCAGTAGGCATAAATTGTTCATTCCGCACATGATCCTTGCCTCCATTAGATTCTAGATTGTGTTTTAAGCTTTAAAGGACATAATATACGTTCGCCGTGTGTTTTTATATGACAAATTAATAAGAGTTGAGATAAATTTCTCCCATGTTGGTTTGTATATTCTAAGACCAGTATTTGGTCATAATCAATTTTATGTTGCTTTCTCTAGAGTCAGAATAAAGATGGGTTAAAATCTTAATATGCATTGAGGAATATCAATTATCTAAAACTACAAATAATGTAGTATTCAAGAAGTATTCCAGAATTTAATATAAAGAGCTATATGTTACTCTTTTTATGATTTCTCCTTTATGTTCATGGAAAGAGTTTATTCATGGAAAGAGTTTATATCAAAGCATTTTAACATTCTCAGATATATCCTGTTCTTTTTAATATACATTATCACTTCTGAAATTGATAGACAGATAGATTTGTTGTTTTATCTATCATATCCCGACCATATAACATGAAGGACGGACATAATAATTGTAAGCTATATATGCATGGAGTTGACAGAATTATTTGAAAGTCATCTATAATAATATTTGATGTCTCAAATTCTACAAAATAGTAACCATATTTATACATTGGGTTAATCTAGAATAATTTCGTAACTCAAAAGATTATTTAACATTTAAGGCATACTAGTGTCACTTAGTCTTTTGCGTTAATATTAAAGTTGTATCTGCTTCTCATTAAGATTATCATCTTAAAGAGTTTACAATGATAAATGTGAAGATGATTTGTAGTTAGTTAAAGTTCTACAAGATAATTTAAGAAGTCTTTTTAGATGTTTACAAATCAGTGGTTGTTAACAGATCTATTAGTAAATCTTTTTTTTAGATGTTTATAAATAAATGGTTGTTAAAAATGAAGGAAATAAAAAAATAAAACAGTTGTTACAACCGGGAAAACACAAATAAATAACAAAAATAGATTAAGAAATAATTTTATTAAAAAATGATTTAAAATTAGAAAAAAAATCACTTAATGCCAGGTGACACAACGTTCAAGTAGTGGTTGTTTATTAGTAAGTACATATATGTTCGGTAGTAGATATGTTTTTCCTAATTAATAATCTTCTACCTTTTCCATAATACACAAAACTAAATATTAAATGTTAATGTTAATAATTTTGTACTATAACCTCGTTAATAATCTTCCTTGGCTTTTTTCCCATAATACACAAATATGGATTAAATGTTAATAATCTTCCACCTTTCACTTAATCTTACCTCTTTAATAATTTTCCTTAGCTTCAATAACAGATGGTTAGATATTGAAACCTTACCTCCCGGATGGCATCATGTACGATATCCTCCAAAAATAAGGTTGCCAACGATATCCTACTGTCACACCCCTTTCCCATAATATAACTAACCGAGTACATTTTACATTCCAGGTTACGCGACTTACGAATAGACTAATACCCGTATCGGCAATTGTCGTCTATAAGGTTCTAGGGTAGGTTTACGAAGAATATACAAGACTAACTATAGTGAATGTATCCGAGAAAATATGGCTTCTAAGTAACATAAATATGGAATTTCACTAGTTTACCTGGTACAAGATACTAACCCAACATATACATAAACATATATACCTTAAATGATACATATACGAGGAAACATATATACCTTAAATGATACATATACAAGGAAACAACTGAAATGCTTGCATTCAGCTCTAATCCCTCAGTCTCCTCTGGAACCTTCGTCGAAAGTCTCATCTTTGTCTAGCAAACAAAAACTAGGTTATCAAAGACATGCAAGCCTCAAACAATAGACATTTGAATGTGCAAAAGGTTAGCACGATAACTTAGGCTCCATTTGGTAGGAAGGATGGAAAAGTGGGAGAAAGGAAAAAGAATAGAGAGATATTTTACATCCATAGGGAAAGGAAAGAGCATTTCTTTCCTTTGTGTTTGGTAGGAGGGATGAAAAATGGAAGAGATGCACATTCCTTTGTTTGGGATGGGAGAAGTGTAGGACTGTTAGGCAGCTCTAGAGGGGGATGAAAAGAGTGTAGCGGAATAATCTATCCAATTAAAAATTGTGTATAATATGAAGACAATTAACAACTATTGATTATAAGAAAGACAACTATGTAAAGCAATAAGAGTGAGAGAGAGCAAACGCAAACACCGGAATTTATCCTGATTTTCCTTTGAGAGGATTAGTCCAGGACTCCAGGCCCGAGAACTCTTGTTCGGAGTTAATCCACTATTGAATAATAGTTTACACCACGTGTTTTGATCCGAAGGGCATGTCGACATCTTACACCCCGTGCTTTGATCCGAAGGGCACGACGACTTCTCAACTAGAGAAAACTTGTTAAGCCAAGCTCTTACAACTCTAAAAGACTTCTAAACCAAGATCGCACTTGGCACTAGAAGGTTGAGAAGTTGATCTTGGAGATGGAAGGTTTAGGCTCTGAGGGTTTGCTCACCAAAGGATAGAAAGATTGAGAAGAGAGAAGTTAGTAGGGATGAAAAAATCCATGTCTATTTATAGGATTTTTGTAAACAGAGTTTGGTCAGAGTTCGGCCAAAATATTTGAATTTTTGACTATTGGAACAACAAAATCAGAGATTTTCACAACTGAACGTTTTTCCAATTTAGGTCAACCGAGTTCTGCCAGAGCTCGGCCCGGGTTCGGTTGGTCTATTTTAGTATGGTCCAAGGGTTTTTGTATAGGCTAGTTTTGGTCTGGTTTGGATTTTGTATATGTGGATAGGTTTAAGACTGTTTGAGTGGACTTGAATATGCCAGTGTGACTCGATGTACATAAGTCCTAGACTCAAATAAAATAAAATATTACATTTAGAAATACAAAGTACAACCATCAATCGTCACAACATTGCTGAGTCTTCAACATATCAAAACATGGTTTAGTTAATTATCAAAATTAAGTTGACTGAGACCGAATGTGACAACGATCTCTCCTGTCCCGTTTTGATAATTGACAAACTATGAATCATACTGCAAGTCTTGGATGTGCATAGCTCTCCCGCAACTTGTGGAGCGATTTGATACAATAATGTCAAGTAGCATGTCTCATGTTCCCTCTCCCGTTGTCATTTGATCAAAATGGCGCACTTTCCCGAAATTGATGGAGTATTATATTTGACAAGGAAACAAGAGAGTAAAGAATACAGATATAATAAAAACCAACAATTTATGTCAAATGTTGATAACATTACGTTTATTGAACTAAAAAAACTAGGTTCAAACCAAAAAGCATACAATGAGTCTATAAAGAAAGAAACATAAGGTGATGTGAACTAAAAACATCATAGTAGAGCAATCCAAACTTGAGTTTTAAGCTTCAAAATCCACTATAACATCTAATGGTCATCTCCATTATCATCGGGTTCAACTATTCGATTTGGGTCAAAGAAGGTGTCTGCTGGATCCAAGCATTGTTGCACATAAGCATGATCAATGTGATAACCTGGATGATTGGGATATCTGAGTGTCGGAAATGGTCCGGCTGGGTGTTGAGATAGTGTATACTGAATATCCATCAGGATGTTTCCAAGAGCCTGAGTCTGAAGTATCTGACAATGATCAAAAGTACGATAGCAATCGTCTTCCTTTTTGAAGCGATCATGTAACAAACTAAGGATGGATTTGAGGGTAGCAGGTAGCTCAGTAGCAGTAGGAGGAGAATCAGTTGGATGTGCGTTGGAGTTGGAAGAGTTATATGGCAAATTAAATGCGGGCTCAATCCTATGAACTCGATTAAGAGAGATAGTGGCTCATCAAGGTACTGACATGTGTCAAGCGAAATGTCAAAAAACTGAAAATAGTTGGCAAGTACATGGCGTAAAGTAATGGACGCCGTTTCTTGCGACATTGAACCATTTAAGATATGATAGTCTGTGGAAGATTGAATGGAATAGAGAAATACAGATGATATAAAGTAGACATTTCTAAGTAATAAACTTTGTCAAGGTAAGTTTTCTTAGGTAGAAGCGTTGAGAAAACTATGCGATGCATTTCAAAAAAGTGATTATTTAAATAACATCGAATCTTTCGGGTGGACAATCATGTGGTGCACAAGTTTTTGAAAGTGTCCAGAGTTACGTTGTTTTCAAATTGAACTTGAGTAATGTTGACGAGGGGTCCACCTTCAACAGGTATGCGTAGAATTTTGTCTAAGTAATTAGCATCAAATTTAATGTTGATACCACGTACCCTTGAAGAGATAGTGCCGTTGTCATATGCTAAGTTGCAATAAAATATGTAGACATCATTAAGATAAATACGATAACGTGTTGCAACTAGTTCTTCAAGTTGAAGATTTTAAAAAATAGAGAGGAAGTTATTGTAATGATGAAAATCAATAGGTTTGCCAGAACAAATATCTCATTTTGAAAAATCATTAAACCATGCATTGAAGTTTTCTAGGTTTTTGAAGAGAAAACCATCAAATTCTCAAATATTTGGCATGGTAGAACAATAGAGAGGGCAAGAGAGATTTTATCACACTTCTGTTTGGGAGCCATGGAGAGATTGTACCTTACAAAATAATAGAAAGATGGAAGAGATTAAAGGATCCTTGAGAGAGGAGTTTGTCCACAAGGGTTTAGAGAGAAGATTAGGGTTTCTAATGGTGAGGAGGCAGATTTTCGTGGTTTTGTACGGAATAGCCATGAATATATAGCATCAGAAATCCTAAGATTTAGTAGAGCCAACCAAATCTCAATATTCTGGAAATTAAGGGACCGAGTTCCGTCCGAGTTCGATCATTGGCCGAGTTTGGTCCTAATTCGGTTCTTATATGAACCAGAGATCCAGTGTCAACTTTATCGATGATTATGATTTCTTGGCTTGATATAATATATGAGATATAAGTGCCAAATGGGCTTTATCAGATCATAAATTTTCGTAAAGTCTGAAGTATCTCGGAGTAGCTGTAGGGGCCGGATCCCAGTGAGCGGTGGTTCGAAGACACTTAAGTACCGTGTCGCTTAGATTATTTACACCTTGTTGACAGAAGGGCCCTTTCGGCTTGTATCCAAAATTATCAGGATTTTAAAGAATATTTAAAGCTACTTATATTCTTATAATTTATCAGAATCTAGAAGTCCTAATGCTCGACGGATAAAGTTGAATCGACCTTCAGCTAAATGTTTTGTAAAGATATATCGGAGCAAACTCTAAACATATATCTCCGTGTTGTTGATGATTCCTTAGAAAGTGATGTCTGATCTCTATGTATTTAGTGTGTGAATGACATATAAGATTTTTAGTGAGATTCATGGTGCTATTGTTATAACAGTAAATAGGAATGTTCTCATAGTGCAGATCAAAGTCTTCTAGGATTTGCTTCATCTACAAATTTGTGCACATCGACGTCTTGCGGCAATATACTCAGTCTCAGTTATTGATAATGCGACAGAATTATGTTTTTTACTAAACCAGGAGGCTAAAGAATTTCCTAGGAAATAACAAGTGCTGCTGGTACTTTTTCGATCGACTTGCATACGACAAAATCAACATCCGAATAATAATAAAGTTAAAGGACGTGGTTTTGGGATACCATAAGTCTGCCGCTAAAGTTCCTTTAAGGTATTGGAGGATACGCTTAACTGGGCACAAATGTGATTCTTTAGTATTAGCCTGATATCTAGCACATAGACACATATAAAACATAATATCTGGACGACTAGCAATTAGGTATAACAAACTACCCATCTCATCAAGATCAAGTTTTGTTGATGTGCTATTGGAGTTCCGATAGATTTTGTGTTATCCATCTCGAACTTCTTGAGCAGATCCTTCATGCACTTAGCTTGATTAATGAACTTTCTTTGTGAATTTTGCTTGATTTGCAACCCTAGGAAGAATGTGAGTTCCTCCCATCGTGCTCATTTCAAATTCACTCTACATACACTTAGCAAACTCGTTACAAAACATCTCATTAGTACATCCAATATGATATCATTTACATATATTTGCACTAATAACATAGAATTATCAGAGGATTATATAAATAGGGTTGTATCAACCTTTTCTTTTCAAAAACCATTTTAAAGTAAAAAAGAGCTAAGGCGCTCGTACCAAGCTCGTGGGGCTTGTTTGAGTCTGTATAGAGTCTTTCTTAACTTGAATACGTAGTCAGGATGTTTGAAATCTTCAAAACCATGTGGTTGCTTAACAAAAAAAATTTCTTTAATAAAACCATTTAAGAAAGTACTTTTGACATCCATTTGAAAAAGTTTAAAATTATAAAAACTTGCAAAATCAAAAAGCATACGAATAGATTTTAGTCTAGCAAACAGAGTATATATCTCATCGTAGTCAATACCTACCTCTTTGTTATAACCTTGAGCTATAAGAAGTGCTTTGTTGCGTGTAACTGCATCATTCTCATTTAATTTATTTCGAAAAAAGACTCATTTAGTACCAATGATCGGATAATCATTAGGTCTGGAAACGAGTTTCCAAATTTGATTACGTTCAAATTGTTTGAGTTCTTTTGCATAGCTGAAATCCAAAATTCATCAGAAAACGCTTCTCCTATGTTCTTAGGTTCTATTTAAGAAATGAAATCAACATTTTCAATAATATCTTTATTTGAAGAGCGTGTATTTACACCTTTTGATACATCACCTATTACCAAGTCCTCTGGATGATTCGTAGAGAATCTCAATCTCTTGGGTAAAGTTTCCAGAGAACTTGTTCCGATTGTATCTTTAGGAGCCTTGTTGGTTGTTGGTCTGACATTTTTGTCGTCACTGTCATTTGGTACTTGATTGTTGAATTCATCAAATGTGACATTGATCGACTCTTCAACAGTCAGTGATTGCTTGTTGAATACTCGATATCCCTTACTTTTGGCAACATAACCTAGAAAAATATCTTCATCGACCTTGGAGTCAAACTTTCCTAGATTATCTTTACTACTGAGAATAAAACATTTGCAGTAAAAATCCTTGAAATAACTGATTGTGGGAATTCTATCAAACCAAAGTTCATAGACAGTCTTTTTTGATATAGGTCGAATAAGAACTCTATTCAAAATATGACATGTTGTATTTACAGTTTCAGCCCAAAAGTATTTCGAAAAATTGTACTAATTTAACATGACAATACCATTTTGTTGAGGAGTTCTAGGACAAGAAAATTCATAAGAAAAACATTTGCGTTACAAAAACTTTTGAAATCACCATTTTCGAATTCGTCTCCATGATCACTTCGGATGCGAGTAATCATGAAACTTTTTTCGTTTTGAAACCTTTTTTGCAAAAAGTAACAAATTCAGAAAATGCTCATTTTTGTTTGCAAGAAAGTAAATCCATGTATATATAGAAAAATCATCAACAATTACATATGCATAAAACTTACCACCAAGACTGGCGATTCTGCTATGTCCAAATAAATCCATATGCAAAAGTTGTAGAGGTCTGGATGTACTTACAACGTTTATTGACTTAAAGGAAGATTTAGTAGCTTTATTCTTTTCACAGTCAGCAAATACCATATCCTTCTTGAAAGTAATATCAGGTAAGCCTCTTACCAGCTTATTCGTGGATAATCTTGAGATAATATCCATATTTGCATGTCCCAGACGTATATGCCATAACCAACTTTCATTTTTATTGGCGTATAGACATCTGCCTACATTGTTAGTGTCTTTTGAAAATAGAAGATATATATATATATATATATATATATATATATATATATAGTCTTCCCTAATACCTTCAAAAATGATATTACGTGTAGATCTGTCATAGATAGAGCCTTTGTCTTTTACGAAGTTAATAGCATAACTATGGTCAGCTAGATGACTGATGCTGAGTAGGTTATATTTTAATTTTGTTATTAGACAAACATCTTTAATAACATGATATGGAGGAATATCTACATTATCATTACCAATGATATATCCTTTGATGTTGTTGCCGAATGAGACGTATTATTCTTTCTTCATCGATAGCATTGCAAATAGGTTGGCATCACCAGTCATATGTCGTGAGCAACCACTATCGAGAATCCACTTGCTTCTAGTATGAGAATGTGGGTCCACCTACAAAACGAGTTGTAGATGTAACCCTTGGTACCCATTTCTTTGAGATTCCAACTATGTTAGTCTTTGGTACCCATGCATATACATTCATATCTACTAATTTTCCAGTTTTACAAAATCTAAATATGTCCTTTCTTGCCACAGTAGTGACATATAGCAGTATTATTGATGCTTGGTGCAGTATGATAGATATGAGTGTGTGAGGCAGTACTTTGTGTTTTACGTGGATATTTATAGTAGAATGCATGATTGTGTAACGCGGTGTGTTGTGTTCCACATGCATGTTTGTTTGAAGCATTTGTCTTTCTTGTAGACATCTTGTTGTGTGTGTTCACTTGTTTAGCTACGTGTCTCGTGTTAGATTGGGTAGTGGGTTGTTCAACCTGTTTACCCAGTCTAATCTCTAATCTTTTAGAGATAACATACACTTCATTATATTTGACAGTCAAGGCATCTATTCTAAAAGCAGCATTGGAATATTTTTTTCTTTTCTGATTCGAGTTCCTCCTTTAGTTTAGTATTCTCGTGAGTGCTCTTGTCAAAAGTATCCTTTACTTCACTTAATAAAGAGGTAAGTCTTTCAATCTCACTTTGCTAAGATTGAGTGTCTTTCCTAGCATGCTTATACTTATCTCTAAGCTTTCTATAGTCCTCAAGTAAGTCGTTGAAGGCATCAGATAATTCATCGAATGTGAAGTCATCATAGTGAGAGTTATCTTTTACCTGATCATCTACTGCCATGAAGCATAGGTTTGCTGTGTCTCGAGGTTTTTCTTCCTCTTCAGATTCACTTGCTTCGTTTTCATGCCAAATACTTGTATTTGCATACTTCTTCGATGATGTCCTTCTGGACGAGCGATCGTGTCGACTCTCTTTCTTTATTGTTGGGCAGTCCCCCTCTATGTGTCCTGTCTTCTTGCAGTTGTAGCACACAGGTTCTTTATCATTGTTGTTTTTGTACTCCTTCTTTGATCTCTCGAACTTTAGAAATTTTTTGAAGTTCCTGGTGATCAGGACTTCTTCATCTTGAGATTCATCGTCGTCGTAGTCATAGTTGGAGACCTTCTTCTGATGTGCCTTGAATGCATTCGTCTTTTCTTTTGGCACAGGATCTTCAAATTCCTTGAGATATAGCTCGTGGGTTATTAGTTTGCCCATGAGTGTCTCGAGGGTCATTGTGGTGCGATCATTCCCTTCAATGGTTGCAGTGGCCTTGGGATACCAATTCTTGGTGAGTTCTCTGAGTAGTTTGCGAATTTTCTCATGATTGCTGTACTTCTTGCCAAGAGAGGATAAAGGGTTGACGATGTCGAGGAATCTTGTGAATATCTGAGTGATTGTCTCATTTTGCTTCATCTTGAATGCTTCATATTCTTGTGTTAGTAGAATTATTTTTGATTCATTCACTTGTGAGGTTCTTTCATGAGTGACCTCAAGGAGTTTCCAAACTTCACGTGAAGTGCCACAAGTGGAGACCCTGTTAAATTCAGTTCTGTCTACAACACAATATAGAGCATTATTAGCTTTAGTATCAAGACTAGCTTGTTTCTTCTCTGTGTCTGTGTACTTATCATGGGTCTTTTCTATAAGGTTACCATCTACGATTATTCTAGGTGGCTTCTTGTATCCATCTACTACAACAGACCATAGATCAAAATCAAGAGACTTTAGATAAAATCTCATACGTGTCTTCGAGTACGTGTAGTTGGTACCGTCAAATAGGGATGACATATTTGTCGACTGGCCTTCACCATTGTTGGTGTGGATAGATCTAATAGTTGCCACAAATCTCTAGGGAGGTTAATCCGGAAACAAGAGAACTTGCTCTGATACCAATTGTAGGACCGTTAGGCAACTCTGGAGGGGGGATGAATAGAGTGCAGCGAAAAAATCTATCCAATTAAAATGTGAAGACAGTTAACAACTATTGAGTATAAGTAAAACATATATGTAAAGAAGTAAGAGCGAGAGAGAGCAAACGCAAACACTGCGATTTATCCTAGTTTTCCTCTGAGTGGACTAGTCCAGGCCCGAGAACTCTTGTTCGGAGTTAATCCACTATTGAATAGCAGTTTACACCACGTGCTTTGATCCGAAGGGCACGACTTCTCAACTAGAGAAAACTTGTTGAGCCAAGCTCTTACAACTTTGATAGACTTCTAAACCGAGATTGTACTTGGCACTAGAAGACTGGAGAGTTGATCTTGGAGATGGGAAGGTTTAGGCTCTGAGGGTTTGCTCACTAAAAGATAGAAAGATTGAGAAGAGATGAGCAAGTAGGAATGGAAAAATCTATGTCTATTTATAGGGTTTTTGTAAATAGAGTTCGGTCGGCCAAAATATTTGAATTTTCTGACCGTTGGAACCACAAAATCAGGGATTTCACAACTGGACATTTTTCCAAGTTAGGTCAACCGAGTTCGGCCAAAGCTCCGCCCGAGTTCGGTTGGTCTACTTTAGTATGGTCCAAGAATTTTTGTATGGGCTAGTTTTGGTTTGGTTTGGATTTTGTATATGTGGATAGGTTTAAGACTCTTTGAGTGGACTTTAGTATGCCAGTGCGACTCGATGTACATAAGTCCTAGACTCTGTTGTAATTGAGTGATTTTATTGATTGAGTCTCATAGGCTTTATATAGCCTTTACATGATGGAATATCCAATGGAATATCTTGTGGCATATTCTGGTATCCAAATATGTCCTCAGGATATTTTTATACTAAATATAACATATTCTCATACTAAATATACCAACACTTCCCCTCAAGATGGGCGAAAGATATTCACTAAGCCCATATTGTCCCATCCTTTGATCATGCTCACAGAGCTAAGTCCTTTGGTCAGTCCGTCTGCTACCTGATGCTTTGTTGGAACGTGGCCTAGCTCCAGTAGTCCACTAACCAACTTCTTTTTGATGAAGAACCTATCGATCTTGATGTGTTTGGTCCTGTCATGCTGTACTGGATTGTTGGCAATACTAATAGCTGACTGGTTATCGCACCACAGCTTCATCTTGGCTCCTTGATCCAGCTTCAGCTCCACCAACATATTCTTCAACCAAAGCAGCTCTGCAACTCCCAAGGCCATAGCTCTGTACTCCGCTTCAGCTGTCGATCTAGCTACCACTGACTGCTTCTTACTCTTCCAAGAGACCAAATTGCCTCCTAAAAAGACGCAGTATCCCGAGGTAGATCTCCTGTCATCAGCACAACTAGTCCAGTCAGAATCACAGTAGCTCTCGATGTCCATGTGATTATTTTTCCTGAACATCAGTCCTTTCCCGGGGGCACCCTTCAAGTATCTAAGAATCTGGTATATTGCATCCATATGACCCTTTCGAGGGTCATGCATGTAGCGGCTCACCACACTAACTGCAAAGCATGTATCTGGACGTGTGTGGCTCAAATAGATCAGTTTGTCCACCAATCTCTGATATCTATCCCGGTCAACTGGTTCTCCGGCTTCAGCATCCAGCTTGAACTTCTGGTCTATCGGTGTCGTAGCTGGTTTGCATCCCATCATCCCTGTTTTCGTGAGCAGGTCTAGTGCGTACTTCCTCTGAAAAAGAACAATTTTCTCTGTATCTCGAGCAATCTCAATCCCAAGGAAGTATCGAAGAGGGTCAAGATCCTTCACCTCGAACTCCTTGCCAAGCTTTTCCTTGAGTTGGGCTATCTCTTGCTCGTCATCGCCTGTGATAATCATATCATCCATATACACCGCAAGCATGGTGATGTGGCCTCCACTACGTCCGAAGAACACAGTATGATCAGCATTGATCTGCTGATATCCCATTCCTATCATTGCTCTCCTGAACCTGTCAAACCACGCTCGAGGAGACTGTTTCAGTCCATAGAGGGACTTCTTTAGCCTGCAGACCTTGCCTTCTGTCTGATTGGTGCCGAATCCTGGTGGTATCTCCATGTACACCTCCTTCACTAGATTCCCATGAAGAAATGCATTCTTCACATCCAGTTGGTGTAGCTTCCATCCTCCATTGGTTGCCAGAGAGATCAAGGTCCTGACAGTACTCATCTTCGCCACTGGTGCAAAGGTCTCGTCATAGTCGATGCCGTACGTCTGACTGTATCCTTTTGCCACCAGTCGAGCTTTGTAGCACTCAACCTGTCCATCTGGGTTCTGCTTCACAGTGAAAACCCACTTGCATCCGACTGCTCTCTTCCCTTCTGGCAGTCTCACCAGCTCCCAAGTTCGGTTCTTCTCCAGAGCTCCCAACTCCTCATGCATCGCTGCTTTCCACTTTGGATCGTTCTTGGCTACCTGCCAATTGTTAGGTACAGTAACACTATCCAATGATGCAATAAAAGCTCTATGAGAAGAAGAGATATGATCATATGAGATAAATTTAGCAAGGTCTCAACCATATCTATCAGGAGGTTTTTCCGCATTGCTGCGAGTGGACCTCCATACTGATGATGGTTGGGAAGGAGGAGAAGGAAGGATATCACCTGAAGGGGAAGGTGGTGTAGGTGTCTCAGGAGTCAAGACGGACGCAGGCAAGGGACTTAGCACTGGTACTGTAGGAACTGGTCCTGCAAGTTGCTTCTCTTGCCTGCTGTAGGTAAGTATCCCCCCTGAGCTGTGGGCCTAACACCTCTTATTTTCTCTCCCTGTCCCTTTTCACCTTCCTGTACCCTATTTGTTCCTCCAAGCCATACTCCGAGATCAGTCGAAATGCTTTCCAACAACTCTCCCTCTCGCCTCATACTTGCAGTATCAGGCGAGATATTTGGGTTTCCCTCCTGACTGTAGTATGGCTCATGTTCTCTGAAGTGAACATACATACTTACAAATTTTTTTTTTTCCACTGGACTCCAGCATACGCAGTCCTTCTGAGTTTCCGAGTAGCCCACAAAGATACACTTGATTGCTCGAGGATCAAGCTTTCCTACCGACGGTCTGTTGTCCTTTACAAAGCATACACAGCCAAACACCTTTAGTGGGAGCATCCCACTATTATTTCCCTGCAGCATCTCGCATGGAGACCTCCATCCCAACACCTTCGAAGGCATCCTGTTGATCGGTTGAGCTGCTGTCAACACTGCATATCCCCATAGACTCTGTGGGACATTCATGTCTATCATCATACTTCTCGCCACTTCCAGGAGGTGTATGTTCTTCCTTTTCGCTACTCCGTTCTGTGCTGGTGTATATGCACAGGTGGTCTGATGCCGTATTCCTTGGGCAGACAAGTATTCCATAAGTGTCTTGTTGGTGTACTCCGTTCCATTGTCAGACCTCAGTATTTTCACCACTGCCTTGTACTGAGTGTGGACATGTTTATGAAAGTCCCGAAAACAGGAGGGGATCTCACTTTTATTTTTCATCAAATACAGCCAAGTAGTATGAGAAAAACAATCTATGAAGGTAACAAAATATTTGTAACCATTCATAGGTGTAGTACAAGGCCCCCAGACATCAGAGTGTACCACATCAAAAACGTACAAGCTCCAATGACCGCTACTCACATATGAACTCCTAGTAAGTTTGCCTAACTCACAAGCATCACAAACTAGTTTCTTTTTCTTAACTTCTTCATAAATTGTAGGATATAATTTGCTTAAAATACCAAACAAAGAGTGTCCCAACCTCCTGTGGTGGAGTCGCAATGTATCTTTCGCACTCATCTTCTTCAGTCCTCCCATCCCTGCCTTTTCTACCATAGATACTAATGCTGAATCCAGCCCTTCTCGATCCAGGTACCACAGTCCATTATGCCAAGTGCCAGTCCCAAGTCTTCGTTCCGTCTTTTTCTCCTGGAAGATCACCTTAGGAATATCAAAGCAAACAGTGCATTTTAATTGGAGGATTATAGAACTAATGGACAAAAGACTGACTGGAAAAGAAGGAGCATGCAAAATATTGGATAATTTTACTGAACCTGTACAATCGACAATACCCTTACCGACCACTGGCTGGAAAAGACCATCAGTTGTTTGAATGCTGTCCGCTGATGCTAGGTGAGTGTAGGAAGAAAACTCACTAGCATTCCCTGTCACGTGTCGAGACGCACCCGAATCGATAATCGAATCCGACGATCTGAGGGAAGATATAGATGCAAGGGCGAGCGAGTCGTCAGTGACTTCCGCCGACGGATGAGCATACATGGCAGCGTTGCCTCTGGCGAAGAATGAGGTGGACGTCTCCCCGGTCCCACTCCTCATGTCTCCATCGCTCGACGCTCTCTGCCTCCTCCTGAGTACTTCCAACATGTCCTGCAGTGTCTGATCCTCAGTATAGGGACCGTCAGCTGTCTCCTCGCCTTCTGCTACCAGCCGGTTCGCACGACAACCTCCTCGACCACCCCGTCGACCCCTACAACCACGGTCACATCCTCCAAACTGTCCATGTCTTTCGTCTGAATCTCCCTTGGGTGGTTTGGTGCAAGTATACCTCAGATGACCCACCTCCTCGCAGTTGAAGCACTGTCGGGGCTCTCCCTTAGGTCCTGACGGTGCTCTCCGTCCTGTCGAGCCCTCATTCGGCTCTGTCTTCTCTTCCCGGGTTCTCCTTTCCCGTCGTGGCCAACTTAGGTAGGTAGTCGGTCCATCAAGCTTCAGATCGATGGAGGAAAGCTCCAACTTCGGCGACGTTCGTGTCGTGCTCTCACCAGCCGACATCTTCATCAACTTTATCAATGTCGCAACCTCTGCAGGATCCAACTTCTTGATGATCTCCTCCATCGATGCTTCTCCTCTCCGATCACGGCACGTCCGTTCCACGACTCACGCTCGTCCTCGTCGTCTGATCCTAGATCCGAACATGTCTCTCTTCCATCAGATCTAGGCCCTCGATGTCACATTTGGATTGCTCCCTCATTTCTGTGACGAACGGTGATGTCGACGGTGGTGACGGTGATGTCGGCGGTGATGTCGGCGGTGGGGACGGCAGAGGTGGCGGTGATGTCGGCGGTGGTGACGGCAGCGGCGATAGTAACGGTAGTGTTGGTGGTGTCGGTAGTGGTGGCGGTGTCGGTGGTGGTGATGGCGGCGTTGATGACCGCTATGGTTAGGGTTTTGGGGAGGGGGTGACGGCTAGGATTTTTTTTTGGCTCTGATATCATGTTGTAATTGAGTGATTTTATTGATTGAGTCTCATAGGCTTTATATAGCCTTTACATGATGGAATATCCTATGGCATATTCTGGCATCCCAAATATGTCCTCAGGATATTTCCATACTAAATATAATATATTCTCATACTAAATATACCAACACCAAATATGTCCTCAGGATATTCCCATACTAAATATAACATATTCCCATACTAAATATACCAACAGACTCAAATAAAATGAAATATTACATGTAGAAATACAAGTACAACCAGCAACCGTTACAGCATCGTTGAGTCTTCACTTGGATCATATTGCGATATATTGAAACATGGTTTAATTAATTATCAAAATCAAGTTGACTGAGACCGAATGGACCAACAAGAAGAAGTTGAAGAAGGAAAAATAAAATATATAGACTTTACCAATTATATCCTCAATTAAAACCAATCATTAATTATTATTTGACTTAAATGAACAATTTGTTTAATAATATAATTTTAATTTAAATAGGTTATGGTGAGATTCCATCTAGGTTTATTTGTTACGTACAATTTGAGATAATTGATATCTAAGTTTAGAGTGCATGCCATAGTTGCATCCTGGATGGTAACAAGAATTATAGTACTCTTGTTATCATAGCCTTTGCTTATCTTGGGGACCGGAAATCAAAGAGAATGAATGGAGTACGATATTTACTTCGCCATTGGAGCTTCAGTGAATAGTACTCTTGCTTGGATAGGCCAATTATCATGTGGCTACTGAAGCTTTGTATGTCATGGAAAAATTTAACATCACAGTTCATGTGATTTCTCATAATAAGGAATAAGAATTCAAATTTCAAGGCACATGCATAATTACTAAGATAGACAAAATCGAACACCACCACTTATAATTCATCCTGGAATGCCAAAAATAGCACATCACAATTTTTCAATTTCTTTGTGCCTATCACAAATTTACACCAGCCACAAAATACCCTCTAGAGCAAGAGTCATATGAACTATACATCATTTTCGTTAGCAATTCCAATCGACGGTTAGAAGGGACTCTAAAATGCTCTCACCTTTGGTTGACTCTTAATCATGAATAAAAAAGCATATAACTGGAGGGAGGGATGCTGGAACTCCAATATTGAGTAGCTTAGCAAAAACTTTATCTTCAGAATAGTACCGATGCCGACCTTTCTCTGCTCTAGCAATTCCTTTCTCTGCAATTATATTTCCCTCTTTAATTGTTTCTGCCACACTAGCAATTCTATTATTCATGATTTCAGTATGCTTCTCAAACAATTCATTCATGGGAGTCTTTCGTTTAGTGTTTTTTGAGGAACTAGTAGTACTTTGAGAGTTAGCTTGCGAAGGTGTGTCAATATGCAAAGTTAGACTCAAAGTTAAAATTGATTTTATAAGGTTAAGATCAATGGGGTTAGAATTTTCTTCTGTTTCTCATTGGCAGACTTTCTCCCTTGTACTAATTGCACCTTTACCTGTAGCTGTCCTTTGCAAAGAGATCAAACAACTTGTCATAGTGACAAATCATATTGTGCCTCCACTTTGCAGCAGTTGGTTTTGAATGAATAAAACAATAAGAATTTAGTTAGTGTAATAATCAACAATTTACCTGTATAAGAGATTGCCACACTTCATTGTCAGCCTCAAACAACTTTGTCATTGGATTCCAAGCAAACCCACTCATGTCCTTGAAAAGCACATAACACATGCTAAGGGTTTTCATACAATTTTTCACATGATCTTTCTCAAATGGAAAGCCAATTTTCTCACTTAGTAATTTCAGAACATTAAGATATGCATTGGGTGTTAAAGTTCCATCTGGCGTATTTCCTTTCATTTGTTCTTCCAACAAGGCATTATTTAGAATTCATCCCACTGAGTAGTCCACTTCATATTATCCTTCTTAGTTTATTCATGTTTTCATCTTTTTTCAACTTTTTACCCACTAAAGAAGCTGCAACAAATATTATACTAAGAACCTGACAATATAAAACTAATTACTATGATATGCATAAGAAAACTATCACATTCTTTTAAAACTAATTGCAGTCTACGAATAAATATTATATACAAATTTTCAATTCTTACAGAAAAGGAATACCAATTCCACTGCACAGACGGTTCACCTCCTACATAATTCAACTAATGCATATCCCTATTGGCTGATTTTTTTAATCATGTCAACAAAACAAGATCGGGCTCTCAGTGTTTATGTCATTTGTCGTGGTTACAATTAGCTTCAACAAAATAAGCTCACTTAAATGATAGCATCTCATTTTTCTATGATCAAGTTATATGTTGAGCTTCCAATAGTTTTGCTGCATAAATGAAAAGTTCGAGTATGGACACTTTTAGTTTCCAATGGTTTATCTACATATATCACATCATTCCACTACTTGTTTACTTTTCTAGGCTGTATAATGTATACTCTTGACCCATAACCACATAAAAACTGGAAACAAATCTTAAGCACATTAGAAACTTAAAAAAAAAAAAAATCAAATTACACCAGGGCATTACAATTTCTTAAAGGTAATAATCCTCCCACATCCTAGCAGCTATGGTATTCCTAATAATTGTCCCTTGGCTTGCATCAACATCTGGATTCCTATTTATATTAGAACCCTCTTCCGTTTCTATATCACCGTTCATCAAGTCTTCATCAACTTCATTAATCAAGCTTTCATCTGGATCTATACCCATAAGGTAATTATGCAGAATACAATAAGCCAAAACAACTGATAAATGAGCTTCTGCTCCGCTTGAGATAATTGGGAATCAGTTTTTAAGCACATCAAATGCTCTCTCAATTACATTGCGAAGTAAAGCATGACGATGGTTAAATAATTACTGTGAATTTTCTAGATGACGCATTGAGTATTATTTCAAATGGTAACGAACACCTATATATGGTGCAATGAATCCACTCCTTAACATAAAACCCCCATCTATTAGATAATATTTGCCTAAAAATTAAAAATAGTTCAATAGAAAATTTAGTACATAGTTTAAAACATGTAAACATTAATGCATTTCAAACTCAAATTTACCAGTTGGGATTCTAAGTTTAATTGCTCTACTTAAAGCATTTTTAAGTATTTGTGAATCTTATCCTGTGCCTTCCCATCCAGGCAAAACATAAGTGAATTTCATGTCAAATGAACATGTTGCCAAGACATTTTGTGTTAAATAATTTTTCCTCTCTCGATATCTTGGTGCATCGATTGTTGACACCTTGACACGAATATGCGTCCCCATCTATTGCACCCACACAATCCTGATATATATATATATATATATATATATATATATATATATATATATATATATATAATTTGAATTTTTTCTATGTAGATTAAAATAATAATATATCAATTAGCTCTGTAAGACTGTAATTACCTTGAAGTGTGGATATAATTTACTATTATCGAAGATTTGTGGAGGAACCTCTCTACCAGTTGGTTGCTTTAGAAATTGATCTTCCAAATTGATGATTGCTCTTAAAACATCATGAAAATAACGACTTATAGTCTCACCAGATCGACAAAAAAAGAATTGCATCGTATGATTTTTCACATTATTTGCTAGTGCATAAAGAAATTTTGCCACTTTTTCTTGTACAAGAGCATTCTTATTATCTCGGAGACGACATGTACCTCGGAGTAACTCAAATATTTTAGCAAATGCATATGGACCCATGCGTATTATGTCACGATATTTTTCATTACAAGAAAGTTGTTTCATTAATTCTTGTCTCACACTCTTTTTCATCACTATTTGTCGTAATTGGTCGATCTATGTTTTGGGACTGGAATGCCACTCCAATAACAAACTAGTTGAACCACATCCAAGTGTCGTCTTTGTTCCCAAATATTTTTACGTTCTAAAATATTTTCACTCCAATTTTCTTCTATATTATTTTCCCTATGTACCTTGCCAGTTCTCTTCCGAACTATCTTTGTCATCCATCTTGTTAGTAAATATATACACAAGAAAAATTGAGTCAAAAAATATAGTTTTTATGGAGAGAAATGATTTACTCAATCAAACTGACTGTTTTTGGAAATTTAAACATAACACTTGAGATAATAAGCAAGAATATGGGCAGTAAAAAAATGTACAACACGTAAACAAGTAAGAACGAGCAAGTACTTGTGCAATTTAATGTCTTAGAACAAGCAAGAACATGTGCTCAATCAAACAGATTTTCTTATTGGCCGTCCAAATGTCTTAGAACAAGCAAGAACATATGCAGTTAATGAACCAATTTACTTGCAATTACATATTAACTGAGTTCGGCATTCTAACAAGCAGGTGGTAGGCGCAGAAAGTGGATGTAAAATTTTATATTTATACACACATGCATGAAGGCCAAAAAATTACATCTATAAATATGTACACACACTTAGATATAAAAATGTAAATATAATCAAATAATAGCATAAGAAAGCATCATTAAATATGTGTATTAAGAAAGGAGCTTACCTTTGATGTGTTGCTCTAGTTCCTAATTGGTGTAAGTATAATCAGATATGCAGCCAAGGTTGTGAAAGGCGTTAGGCTAGTCGGATAGGCTGTCACGTCCCGATTCCGGAGAATCAAAAACTAGCCACTGGGCTTGATGTCGTACTAAGTCTAGATTGCACTTGTACATGGCAAAGCAACATAGTTAATGATATTTTCTCAAAAAATAGCGACATTGCAGCGGAATTAAGCATATAACTTGAAATCACAATAAGATATATTGAAGTGTCTCTTTATTGATATTTGCAACAGAATAAAATACTTGCAACGGAATACAAAGCTTACAACAGATTACAAGGAGCTCTTGATAGCCAACTGAAATACTTGTCATTTAGGCTTACAATAAACTTGTCGACTTGGCTTACAATCTCACTGGTACAACCGAATTACAATATTTTATACATTATGTCCTTTATAGCAGAAGTCATCATCTTGTTAGAAGAGCTTCTGCACGTCCATCCAATTCATCGATGCCACAGTACTGATCAAGCGATTCCCCTCACACGAACACCTGTAGATGTTCACAAACGTAGGTCAGTACATTGTTGTGTACTAGTGAACGGTGCTTATCCAACTCACCTAAGAAGACAACACTAAGCAATCATGTGATAGGAACATTATTAAAAATAATATTTCTTGTTGTCTTAGGGTCAACTAACAATTCATATCCAACAAGAATGTAAAGCATGCATTTCTCGTAACCAACATAATATAAATCACGTATGTTATCACCCTTTGGTGATTCTTACCCAGGGTCATTTAGCCTTTACTGTAATTGACTAATACTTACTCTGTCTGCATAAGACATTGTTAGAAAACAATATTATAGTTATCACCATTTCGGTGAGTTTTACCAATAGCCGATTATCCTTTCCTGTAATTGAGTAATAACTTACTCTGCTTGCATAAGACATTGTTAACATGCAACTTGTCCATATGAAGGTCACTGTCTACACGCCATCTTGGACTATATAATAAATGAGTAACTTCAGATGGGATGCGAACCCATGGGAGATTTTCGAATCACCGTGCTACTACTTCACTACTTTAGAATTTCGGCGCCCCTTTCAGTACAAGATAGCAAGCCCTACTGAAAGTCCCGCAATTACGATGTGAGTACGTCAGAACCATCCTTTGTTCCTACCTAGGTCGAATCGGGTCTATGGCCCCGGATTGCCGTTCGAGGAACTAAACCTTGTGCATAATTGTCCATGACCATGGAAGTATATGCAACTTACCTATAAAGAAAACATATAATATGTGATAATAGAAAATAAAGGAAATACGCCACAGTTCTCATTTGTCTTGCCACATTTGCCTTGAGCCGTAGCTCGCAATACAATTTGCCTAATCCAGAGTCTAATTGTAATCAACATTCTACAGCAGCACCGGTTAATAGAATGTGATTACTCATTCTTCCCGTATCTTTGATACCATACATCATCCAAGTCGTAGTTCGATATACTCACTGCCCAAATCATGAGACTTGTCATCTGTGTCACCATACATTCTTCGAGCCATAGCCCGACATACTCATTGTCCAAGTTTTAGGACTTTGCTTCACCTGTCTGATATTTATTGCAAGAGTACATCATTCATCATTTAATTCACAACCATTTACGGATTATGTAATTATTTATCTTTCATTATCTTTCTGAATTTCATGCTAGGTATCATAGCAACACAACATGCAAGGATAGAACAGAATTCTTGTTATTAAGCGTGATACTAAAGGATCTTCGAAAGACTAACACTAGTCACATTATCAAGATGATTTCCACCACGATCGCATAGCCTTCTGAGCTATCCTTCTGCATAATTCCAGATCCAACAAGGCTTCTTCAAGCCAGCTATCCATCATAATGTACCGTATGAAGCGGGACATTACACAGGCACACACCGTCTAGCGCCTACGTCGTCTAGGCGGCCGCCTAGATCTAGGCGATCTAAAAAATAAAAACATCCAAAAATCCTACTGGAATTGCAAAACAAAGTCAATAAAACCTCAAAACATGCATAGTCGGACGTTGAGGGGGAATAGGTAAGCGCTTAGGTGGCCATCGGGCAGGCACCAAACGCCTAGGCAGTCGTCTAGGCCACCTTATAGGACTGTGTGCAACTTACTTGAAAACGACCATAGAAGAGGAACATAAATAGATGCACAACTCACTTGGAAGGACGGATATAAAAGGAACATAATTTTGGCTGGAGTTAAATAGAGTAGGCGGGAGCTAAAGAAGATGAATTACTACTGTGAAATGTGCAGCTCACTTTTCCATTCCCTTTTTATATGGATGGGACTAAATAGAGTAATTAATTCTTTGGTGTTTATAGATTGTATGGGTATAATTGTAAATTAGCTAAGCTTCTAGCTTTTCCATCCACTTGTCCTATTTTTTTGAGGGATTGGTTTTGGTGGGTTAGGAGAAAAAATTAATCCCTCTATTTTTCCTTCCCCCCACTTTTCTTTCCCATACCAAATAATAGAAATTGTATCCTTTCCTCCCATTTTCCATCCTTCATTTTCTTTTCTTCCAATTTTCCCTCCTACCAAACGGAGCTTTAGGGTTAAAAGTATCTAATTCTAAAATCAGAAGTAACAAGATAAACCAGTTTCACCAAACCTACAATATATAACACAATATTGCAAAAAACAATATATTCAATTCATAAACAACCAATCCATACGAACAGACACTTCTATATGAAATCAGTTTGCAGAACACTATCGGTCACATGGCTATTTTCTCAACAATAATCTCATTTATCCTGGACCAGGTGATGACTAGGATTGACTCCATACTTCGGGCCGTTCCTACATAGACTGTGGACAAAAGTTGTTTTATTTATTAATGTTAATCGATGCTAGATCGAGTTAAGAATCTTAATCGTGGGAGATTGAGTTAGGAACTTTAATTTGATACAAGATCCGTTAAAGGCTATGCAGTTAAAAATGGTTTTTTCATGATAACGGTCCAGTAGAGTTATTGATATATTACTGATATATCAAATTTATAACGGTAAATATCGGTTTGCATTTTTTAACACAATTTTTGTATATGAACAACACACTTAATAGTTATATATTATAAAATATGCAAGAAGAGTTTCTTAAAGCATTAAAACTAAAATGTTTATACCCAAACTAACATTACAATATAAAAAGTACCACTTCAAAACGGTTCAACTAATATGAAAACAAAAAAGATCCCAATTGAACTTTCAGGTTTCAATATCTAATAATCTTCATTAGCCTTGACTTCCATTTTCTTTCCCCTTTCTCGTGCAGCAGCAGTCGATTTTTTTTCCTTCTTCGACTTTTGGTTTTAACAAAACCTAACCATTATATATCGAATTTTTTCAAAAATGATATCTCGGTCATATCGGTCGATAATATCGGTACCGATTTTTTTCCCAAAAAATCGGTGCCTGGCCGATATTGTTATATATTGGTTATATAACCGATATATAACAGTTTTTAACTGCTTAGGTTAAAGGAATAAAGCAAGTCCAACATAGAAAAGTAACCTAAGCTTCACGTCCTTTCTTCGCAAGACCTTAAAGAAGGTACTACTGATCAGCTTTTGGTTATAAATTATATTGCAAAAAGTGGGGCCCGACTGGATGGATGGTGGCCTTGTGGGTGTGGGTGTGGTTGGGTGCTTTCCCTCCTTTTGCTCATTTTCCTTCTCAACTCTCTTCTTCCTCCTCAATTCTTTCTTTCTTTCTAATTTTTTTTTCCTCTCTCTTCTATATTTGTAATGAACAAGGCACTGGATGATAAGTCTTGTTGGGCTAATGACACATAACCGTCATGGGGTTGGTACATGCCACCTACTCAATGAGGTGTCATAATCCTCCAAAAATAAAATAAAAATTAAATGAAAAGAAAATTTTGATAAAAGGAAATTGGTAAATAAAAATAACTAGTTAAGTAATTAGGTTGGGGATTAGGTGGATAGGTTTAGGGTATGATTAGGGTTGAAGGCTAAGAAATAAGGAAATTAAGAATGAAAATGAAATAATGCACTAGTGTAAATAATAATAAAAATTTCAAAAGTTATTACGAACTATGGAAATATAATATTAGAATAATAGTTACGGAAATGCGGCTATACACCTTCAATCCAAGGGCACGAGACGCTAGCAGATCTCTTATGAGGATATGCACAAGATGGTGATACTAACAAAAGAGTCGAGACCAATATTATATAATTCTCTTATGAGGGCATACATAATATGATGATAGTAACAAAAAAAATCCCCGACCAATATTATCTAATTTATGTGGAACGTCACCAAGTATTAGTTATTTTCTGCATATGCTAGTTGGTGTGACCATGAAAATCTTGAGCAAGTTATACATGTTTTCTTTCTTATCGTGATCTAGGGTATAAATGGAGTTATCCGTGAGGAGACCTTGTTGAAACTCTTGGTCCCAACTATGTTCGTACAGGTGCCGCTCTCTCTTATGCTTGTATTCAATTTCCCCATAATTTCTAGCAATTTTCAACTTAAGTTGGTTACTCTTATAGGGTAGTAAGGATAGCTTGTGCCCACTGGAAAAACTTGAAGGCACCCGAAAAAAGATGACATGCGTCAACGAGTTGCATGTGGTAGACGGGGGCGACCACTCTTTCAAGATCGGGAAGAAGTTCCTCCAGTCGACTGGGACGAACCAGGACGAGTCTGAAAGAAAAGCTGTCGAAGCAATTGCAGAGTTTGTTTGTAGATATATCCAATGAACATGATGTAAACGAAGATAGGTGAATGTAATGAAGGTTAGCAGAACTAGGTACTGTAATATGCTCTTTTCCCTTAATTTCATGGATTTGTAGGATCTTTTTGTAGCAAAACTAGTAGAGTAATATGGTTTCTTTTGTTTACTTTCAAGCCTTGTGAGTTTTGAATTATGTAGGTTTCGTTGCTTCAGCTTGCCTTGTTAATTGTGGGCATGCTCAAACATGGTATGACTTGTTCGCGCTTGTCTAAAGAAATCCTCATAGATAGGTTCCAGACTTCCGGTAGAGAAAGAGCAGGGGTTCCTGCAATTTCTCTAGTAATGGTAGAGATCCCAATCTTTGGTTACGAGTTTTCTGTGTTTGTTCTTCAATAGTACCTCGCTGGTTCATACTCCAAAAAATGCGGTAGATGGTCCTGCTTGAATGTTTCTTTCTACGTTTTTCTTGATGCAATCCGTTCTGTTGCAGTATTAGTGCGCTCACCTTAAATGTTCTCTAAGTGCGCATCTCTCCCAAACTGGCATTGATTATTGAAGCATGGACACTCCAAAATTGGTACATCGTTACAGAAATTGTTGCGAAATGCTTGAGGAATAGGAAAGGAAGGTTTGAGCAGCGTCACCTTGTTACTCTGTTCCCTACTTGCTCAAAATGTCTCATGAATCCCCAGATCCAGATTGTAAAGTCCTGGTCCCTAAACCCCCCAAATGTCTCATGAATCCACACATCCAGATTGTAGAGCTAGGTCTTTGACCGTTTGGAACAAAAGTGCACTATAAGATTAGATTGCGAGTCTAGTCCATGGAATGCATGGATCCGCTCCATCTTTTTTCTTGAGCTTCATCTCGCACATCTTTTCTTCACCTTATCTTAACCTTCGTCTCAAACTTATCTTCGTCTCACATATTTTCTCATCTCAAACTTGTCTATAAAGAAAAGGGGTGTCGCCTCAAACTTATCTCCAAAAGAAAGTGGTGTCGGTATGGACTCAGACACGCCCCATTAAGCATAGTTATAACCTATTGTAGTACTTCTATGAAGATCCTCCCTACTAGAACCATACTTCCCACTAATTATTACTATTAAGGAGCCAAAATTATCATCTACTGGGTATTTATCATCCTCGCTTCATTGACCTGAATTCCTTCATTGAACTTACATCTTAGAGTGTTGTTACAGAAAATCTCTCAGCACAAACAGCTTCTAGTACCTAAGCATTGTCCGTCCCCAGCAAGATTTTTATATATATTTACTGCATCAAGCAAGAAAATTCTAGTAACTCTCAGGAATAACCACATAACTACGTCCTCCCAAAATGGGAAAGAAAAACTTGGCAACAAATGTTATCCCATCATACATATGACTACAGAAGATATTCAGCTATTAATGCTCAAGCCTGGCTGCTGCTGCCGCCACCGCCACCAACAAGAACATCCTTATATGGGGTGGCCGCTGCAGCAGGAGCGGTTATCCTCGCACCCTCCTGAAGCCGCTGCGCCCTCCTGCTGTCCTCTAGGATGAGCGGAACTGTTCCTTCTCTTTCCCTGATTAGTCTTTCCAGCGCCCCGCCACGAAGCTTTTCAAGCCTCATGACTCCATCCATTTGCTGCATCTTGAACACCTTCACGACGTTCAGCAATCCGCCAGAGAAGAATAGGAAGCTCCCAAATATGCACAACCATATCCATCTCTTCCCCTAAACATAAAAACATATTGCACCAATTAGTCCAAAAAGAGATCTATGATCTCCTAGCTCTGTTGCATGCATAGACACAGGAATGGTGCCCGCATATGTATCGTGTCCATATATAGTTGTGTCTGTCATAAGTGATTATATACCTACCTATATCCGTGTTCATGCAACATATTGCACCAATTAGTCCAAAAAGAGAGCGAGATACGATCCTAGCTGTGTTGCATGGACACGGTAATGGTGCCCGTATATGTGTCGTGTCCATACCTGTGTCCGTCATAAGTGATCATATACCTACCTACTAACATGGTACTATGTATCCGCGTTCATGAGATTTTTTTTTTTTTTTTTTTTGAAGAAAGGGTAATTAGTTTTCGGAATCGCTCTCACTGGGATTCGAACTCCTGACCACTCGGGCCGTATGCCTCACCACTACCAATAGGCTAGAGACGGCATGTTCATGAGCTTTTATTTTTTTTTTTTTATATATATATATATATATATATATATATATATATATATATATATAAAAGAAAAAAAAAAGAAAAAATATATATATATATATATATATATATATATATAAGCTCATGAACGTTCCAATGGCCCCTAGCCTAGTGGTCAATGGCCCCTAGCACCACTACCACTAGGCTAGGGGCCATTGGCACGTTCATGAGCTTTTATATATATATATATATATATATATATATATATATATATATATATATATTATAGATATACATACGAATAACTTGAATCCATGATGAACTGTGCCGAAGATTTCGCTCCTGTTGATAATTCCCCCAACAAAGAACAGCAAGCTTCCCATAAGGAATGGGATCTGTACACTGCTCTGTAGGATCTGGACGTGGCCATTGGCTCTTTCATAAACTTGACAAATATTGTGGATGGAACCGACGATCCAAAGCAGCGGCCCGGCAATCAGCAAGTTCAGAGCATATTTCTCCATCCTATAGCTAAACCCCCTCTCCATCTGCATTGGAAGTTATCATTGAGAAAGCGGCATGAAATTAGTTACCATCCCTCCCTCTTTACCTGGAGAGGGAGGTGACATTTAACATAACAGCTGATATGACAAACATTAACTTAACAGAAATAAACATTAATAAAAAAAATTGGATGATAAACTTTTTTGGTTAAATTTTGCCATGTTAGCTACCACTCATTTGAGTGAGCAATTTTTTGGGTTAGAATTTATCACGTTAGCTGCTACATAAAAGAAGAATAATTTGTAGAGATACTTTGAAGTGAAGGAATAAATAGCATTATTCACTGTAGTAATATAAAAACCTGGATAAGAAGGAAGAGGATGGCAATAAAGGAGAGGGCGGAGCCGATGACGATGAGGAGGGGCACCGCAAACTCCACGAGACCCAACTGGAGGTCGAACTGTACGAGGGAGACGCAGTAGTCGATCCCGGCCAAGTGGGCGATGAGATCGTGGCAGTTGACGACGACCATAAGGGCGATTCCTAGGAGGAGCACCACGAGGCCCGACTTGTCGTCGAGACGTCCTGGAGAGAACTGCGCTGAGAAGCCGCCTACGAGGAGGACGGTGGCGAAAACGTAGATGCCGGCGTTGACGTACTCCCAGCGGTTGCGGAGCGGCCGGGGGCCGTACATCCGGCTGTCTCGAGCCGTGGCTAGCTTGGCCATGGATCAAGAGGAGGTTGGATCGAGTTTGCTTGCTTGGGATATGTTTTGGAGAGAGAGAAGAGAGAGAAAAAGAGTGGGCATTTTTCTGTAGAGCAGAAAGGATGCGGAACATAGTGAGATACGTGGAGGAAGTGATACGTGGCTTCATGCATGGGAGTGTTTATGGTTATTTATTTATTTAATTCCCTTTGCCAGAAATACGTACACTCACATGTCATATATAGTTAAGGGTGTGTATCGGGTCTCGTATTGTATAATGGGCCGGGCCTGCACCCCGGACCGTGCCTACACGCAAAGTGACATGGGTTCGGACTGAGTTTCCATTTTGCAGCCTGAAATCCGATCCAATACAAAATCCGATCGGAACCAGGTTTACCCTTCCAACCCCGCTCGGCCGATCGGGACTCGGTCAAGTCCGGTTGAAGTCCGGTCTACAATATATATATATATATATATATATATTCGATAATGGCTAGGGATTTCAACCCGAGCTCCACAGGCGACGCGTTTATATTTGGGAAAAATTGGGATCCATGCTCCGATCGGGGGATCCTCGATGAGAGAGAGAAGCAACGAAGAGGGGCGCGGCCTGAGGCTGGACCACAGTGAACATGCGGCGGAGAGAGCCTACTCTGAGCAGATCCTCTGCTTATGCGGCTGGGGACAGTGGGAACAGTCGCAGGCTACAGTCGAGAACTAAGGCGGAGGGCGCAGGGAGGAGTAGAGAGGGGGGAAATAGGGAGAGAGCTCAGCCAATCAAGGGGCGACAGGAGGGAGAGGGTCAAGAGTCCATGGCGTTCAGGAACCAAAAGCTCACGGCGCCTCTAGGAATAGGGAATCGAAATTCGATTGGGGGATACGGAAGGCCTAGCTGAGAGGAAAGGAGGAGGAACATTGCTCCTTAGGGGACGGCGTCCAGAATCCCTGAACCAACCGAGGACAAGAAAGGAAGGACTTGGGCTGAAATGTGCAGAGCTAACTGCCCCTCGGCGAGCGAAGATATGCAGTACGTTGAGACTATGTAGAAGGAGGGTCGAGCGATGGCGTAGTACACCGACGAGGATCTAGAAGAGACGGAGGAATATTGGATGCACACACTGGTGTTATACGTGATGGACAATAAGCCTTTCTATGGGCAGATCAAAGCATACGCCAACAAAGTGTGGCACCCGAAGGAAAGTATGGAGTTTTCTCAAGGGAGGACGGATTTTTCTTCGTCGAATTCGGGATGGGAGAGGATTTGGACAGAATACTGCATGGGGATCCTTGGACCTTCGATGGAAGGGCTATAATCCTAAAAAGATGGATGGTCGACGGGGATTCAGTGTGAAAGAGAAATACTCATCTCGGCTCCTATTTGGGTGAGGTTCCCTGAACTTCCAATTCAATACTGGAGCATCCCTATGCTCATGAAGCTCGCCACCTTTATAGGAGTCCCAATCAAGGACGACGAAGCCACCACAAAGAAGACGAGGATCTCGTACGTCCAAGTTTCTGTTGAGAGAGATGCGGGGATGAGTCTTCCCAAAACCATCGAGTACGTGATCCCAAATGGCCAGGTCTACTCTTAGAAGGTAGAATATGAATGGGTGCCGCCAGCGTGTGGGATTTGTAAGTGTTTTGGCCATCTTCAATTGAACTGCAAACATGTAGAGCTCCCTAACATTGTGGAGGAAGTCACAGCTGTCCCAGGGAGGGCTGAAAAGGAAACCCAATCCAACGGAGAGGGCGAAGCTATGAAGGAACCAAAAGGGGTGGCTAAGGAAAGCAGCATGGAGAATTTCCTCAAACAGAAGGAGAATAGCACAGAAGAAATAGGGAGAGAAGTAGCCCACATAGCAACAGAGAATACCAAGACCCAACCCGAAGAGCATTTCATGGAGTAGGAACTGGAGATGGTCGAATCTAAGGGGGCGCCACAGTGTCAGTTTTGGGAAATAGACTTAGTCATGCCTCGCCAAATAGTAGGCAGGTGCTAGCGATAGAAGGGGCCAACCAAACGAGTCAGGGGAAGGAAGACGCGAGACTTAATTCATAGTCTCCAACCTCGAGCAAAGATATCATGCTCAGGAAGAGGAACGTTCTTGGACAGACGAAACCCAAAGGCGCAGCGAGGGGCATACTCCAAGCAGGGGCAACAGACGAATCTCATCTCACCAGGGTTAACACACAATGGGTGGCGGTGATACAGAAAGCAAGGCCTAATCAGCAAAATGATAAAGGGACCAGTTCGATCAACCCAGATAACTCATCAGGACCTTTCCGGATGAGTGAGAGACTTTCGAAGGAACAACCAGGTAGTGTTTGATGTCGGTACTCGCTTGGAATGTCAGGAGAGCCAACTCGATAGGGAGATGGAGGAGTATTCGAGACCACATGAAGAGGTATAACAGCTTGATCGTTACTATACTTGAATCTAAGATCAAGTCCCACACTTTACTGGATAGGAGGGTGCCTCTGAATTGGAGGGCCGCGCATAATCTGAATCTCAACGAGACAGCGAGGATATGGATTCTCTGGAATAAAAATGTGTGGAGGGGTTCTATCAGGTTTGAGTCTCAACAGCTCATGGTGGTGGAATTCTCCAACGACGAAGGTATGAGAATGCTTGTGGGTGCAATTTACGGGTTTAATGATCGTAAGTTGCGGACTAACATGTGGAGGGACATTGAAGCAGTTTGTAAGGGTATGGGGAACTCCTTGCCTCTTTTACTAATTGGTGACTTCAACGCGATCATGTCTAAGGGGGAGAAGACGGGAGGGAGGTGCGTCCCTGACAGTATCCTCTAGGATTTTCAGGACTGTGTCCTCAAGTCAGGAATTTCAGATCTCCACTGATCGGGCATAGTTTGGACTTGGAAGAACCAAGCGACTGAGAATCGGATCGAGTGTCAGTTGGACATGGCTCTTGGGAATTTGAGATGGTTCGATGATTTCCCTAATGCGGGTGTCACGGGTCTTCCTGCTGGCCCGAGTGACCACTCGCCTCTGCTGCTGGACATCCTAGGCAGCAAGGACAAGACTCCTCCGTCGTTCAGGTATTGCAACTCTTGGCCTCTCATCGAGGGGTACTCCTCTGCGGTCGATGAGGGATGGAAGGTTCAGGTGAAGGGGTACAGTTAGTTTTGTCTTGTGTCCAAGCTTAAAGAGGTCAAGCTGAAGATCAAAGCTTGGCTCGCAAGGCTTCCTAGATCATCTCTTGTGGAGACCAGACATGAACTTGAGGGGGTTCAGGTTGGTAACCAGATTTCTTCATCTACTGAGAGTCTTGCCAAAGTGAAACTACTGAAGGAATAAGTGATTAAGTTAACGTTAATCGAAGAGGTCAAGCTCAAGCAGAAGGCCAAATGCGACTGGATCAAGGAGGGAGATAGGTGCTCAAATTTTTTTCATGGCATAGTGAAGGTGAGGCAGAGTCGCAACCAAATTGCTCAACTCATCGATTCGAAGGGGAGGAAGATTGATAACCTGATAGACATCAACTCAGAGGTTATCGAGTTCTTCACTGAACTATACAGGGGTGGGGGGGGGGGGGGGGGGGGGGGGGGGTGGGGGGGGAGGGGAATCCAGATATGCCCCAGGTAACTTGTAAGAGGATCATCACTGACGAAGCCATATCCAGACTTCATGAGGTGATACCTCTCAGTGAGCTAGAGGAGGTGGTGCTATCGGCTAAGTCCAACAAATCTCCTGGACCCGATGGCTTTTCCGTCGGGTTTTTCATCTTGCACTGGGACAAGATCAAGATCCTTTTACTAGAGGCGGGTCAAGGACTTTTTTCGAACAGGCAAGCTGTTGAAGCAATTGAATCACACATTCAGCACGCTTATCCCTAAGAAAGCAGGTGCATCTTCTTTGAACGATTTTAGGCCCATCTCATGTTGCAATTTCATATACAAGGTGATAGCCCATCTGATAAGTCGACGGATGAGGAGTATATTACCGGGGGCTGATATCATATAATCAGTCGACGTTCATCAAGGGGAGAAACATTGCGGAGAACTGTCTGCTTGCCAACGAATTCGTCAGGGAGTTCAACATGGTGGGGAGCAACAAATCGTGCATGAAGCTCAATCTGAGGAAGGCTTACGACACCGTCAATAGAGATTTCGTGATTCACATTATGAAGGCGATAGGATTTGACGATTGGTGGACTAGTCGGATATATGAATGTATATCTACCCCCACATTTTCCATTATGGTCAGGGGGAGACCAACAGGGTTCATCCAGAGTTCCAGGGGGCTCAGGCAAGGGGACCCTTTGTCGGCCTATCTATTTACGATGGTCATGGAGCACTTTACTTGCCTCATGGACATCGCAGAGCATTCGAGGAAGATCACTCCTATTTTCAGACTCGTCAAGCCTTCGGTTTCTCACCTGATCTATGCCGACAATTTACTCGTGTTCATCAAACCTAGTGACGAAGGAATACAGAGTTTAGTCAACATCCTCAGTAGCTTCGAGGACGCTTCGGGTCTGAGTTTGAACAAAGGTAAAAGCTCAATTTATTTCAATCATTCCTGCTCCGAGAAAGCAAGATGGGCTTCTTTCTTACAGGTCGAGGTAGGGGCTCTCCCTGTCAAGTACCTAGGAGTCCCTCTGGCCAGCACATATGCTAGGCATTCAGATTGCTCTAGTCTCGTCAAGATGGTCGAAGCTAGGTTACAACCTACAATTATTCCTATCAACTTCTTCCGTTGCCCAACCAAAACAACACCTTTATTCAGCCTGTTACATCATTAAAATCAAGCTCAAGCATCACCACCATCTAAAAAGTCAAGTTTCAAACCTATGGCATACCGATTGATCATTGGATCTTGGGTGCGAAGGCTTTGACACAGAGGAATCATCTTCCGAGATCAAGATTTGGGTGTGTTTGATCCATGGATCGATTTCATAAATCATTGGTTAAATCCTAAACTGTACTTTGTTATTTTATTGCAAGTCTTGTGATATGTATGGTTGTTTATTGTTAGGTTTGTATCTATAATTGTTTTGTTGCTTTATGTTCATGGATATCTAGCATGGTATTGCATCATGAAGCCATATTTGTTCCCTTTAGATCTTGAACTGCGTCATGTTTGCTATTTGAGCCTAGTTTAGGCCATTGCATATTACGTAGTTGTAAGATCTACAGTGAAGAAATGAACCACCCAAATGTACTGATTAATAGATTCTTGACCAATTACTTGAGATAAAAGCTACGTTTGACGCGATAATATTGAATTTGACACATTTAGGACTAAACATGTTCCTGCAACCTCGTCCTGAGGTACATTCTTTATTGATTTTCATACAATGGTTACACATGTAAGCAACCATTCTCCCTCATATTTTTTTCGTCTACAAGATACTTGACAATGTTTCAATAAGCTGTAGTATCAAATCAGCGTGTCCATGAAGACAGTAAGGTCTTAGGCTCAGTGGTGCATACTATATATCAGCAAATTTCATTACGATGCTGAGTTGTTCATAATTGTGATTTTAATTTCCTGTCCATATGCGTACTTGATGCATCCTCTGTTATGGAAGTTTGTGGCTTGGCCTGCTGAATGATTTATTATTTTCTTTTAACAGAGAATTATGGTTATCCTTTGACACTGTCATATTCTGCTTCTTGCAGGGTCAGCTAATGCAGGTGACTATGATGGTTCCATCCTCGTTTAATAAGGAGCTCCAATATTTGAACAAGGGAGATAGGCTGCTACGCTGGCTTATGGTGAAACACAGGGAGAATGCTGTGTACGGGACGGAGTTTATTAACGAGGATGAAGGTGTGAATGAGCTGAGATTGTTCCGCACTGGTAGCTTGCACGGCAAGGACGAAGGGGAAGATGATGACAGTGATGAGGATGAGCAACGGGAAGTAGAATAGACTGCAGAGTAAATTCAGCAAGCTTGTGGATTCATTATATTCTCTCTTGAAGCTGCAAGAGCAACCAAAGCTTTTAGCCTTTTTATCTTAGAACATTGTCTGTATGATAAAATAAAAATTTGATATCTTGATTAGTTCTCCTTGGTTGTGGCCTCTTCTGACTAATTGTAGCACTTTGGGGAGAGTTTAGTGGTTGAATACATGTAGAACGAGGCTACTAACCGTATCGATGCGATACATAATCTACAAAAGCGTGATGGCTGGAACAAGCTGAAGAATAAGTTTTGTTTTTTTCTCTATATTTATGTTTGCATTTCTCAGCTTCAAGAGTAAATGTAGTCGTCAGTTCATTGTTTATAATGATGGAGAGGAAGGAGAGTAACACTTTTGGATTCATTGGCAGGTGTCTTAGTAGTCTTATTATACTACAGCGAAGCATGTTTGCTATAACATCTTGTGTTGACGACACACTTGGATTTAATTCGCGATTGAAGGTTAGTAATTGTTTCTCAATTTAATTAAACGCACTTCTAGAAATCTTCATTTATGAAACATTCTTGCATCTTTGTGATGTTTCTTGTTTGTGTAGGTGGGATCAAACCAGTGATGCTTGGTTGCAGCATCAGTTGAGTTGATTGATCTTTATGTTGGAGGAGCGCAAAGAGGTAGAATCTTTTAGCTCTGTGCCTACCACTAAGGTGTTTGAAGTAAAAGTTTGATAGTATGCCAAGAAATGCCAACTTTCTGTGCTGTGTATAGACATAGCTAGCTTCAACAACATTTTCATTCTCTCTCTACACATGCATGGGTCTAATGTTAGGCATGTGAGTGTACAGAAATGAATCTTGAGATCATACTACTCAGGAGGTGTGTGATGCCGCAAGCACTGTTTGGTCACAAGCACTAAAGCGGTGGATGTGTGGACCCTAAGAGAAATGAATTGTTGCATCATGCCATGTTCCCTCCCTTTGGCTAAGTGATATATATATATATATATAAAACAAAGGATAAAGAGAGATCCTCCATGCCATGTTCCTTTTATTACTGTTCCCTCCCTCTCTCCCTCTCCCTCTCTATTTATTTAAAGATAAAAGTGATAGGAAAAAAAAACACAGGCACAGAAAGAAGTAAAGGGAATTGGGCACTCTGAACTAGGACATTCTCTCTCTCCTAGCTAGTCCTTTGTAGTCTTCTCCTTGGACCTCTGCTACCAAATTTTCCTTTAAAAAGCACTTCTTGGAGTTCTCTCATTGGACATGTCTAGCTCCCAACACTCCTTCCTATACTAACAGATTACTACTATCATGGCACTCCGACTTGTTAGCCTAT
Source organism: Iris pallida (assembly GCA_029216955.1). Classification (NCBI taxonomy): domain Eukaryota; kingdom Viridiplantae; phylum Streptophyta; class Magnoliopsida; order Asparagales; family Iridaceae; genus Iris; species Iris pallida. The sequence continues at coordinate 22,431,909 of JANAVB010029620.1, forward strand.
CCCTATCAGTCTTCATAACGCTACTCCTATCCCAATGTGCTACGGCGGCGCCGGACGTGACGTGCTCGGGGATGGTGCCGGTGAGATGGAGGCGGGAGTCGATATCTATCGCCGACTTTGGAGGGGTCGGGGACGGCGTTACGCTCAACACGTGGCCGTTCCGTAAGGCGATTTATAGGATAGAGCACCTGAGGAGGAGAGGGGGAACGCTTCTTTACATCCCTGCTGGGGTTTGGCTCACGGGGAACTTCAATCTCACCAGCCATATGACTCTCTACTTGGCAAGAGGCGCCGTCATCAAGGCTACTCAGGTCCTCCTCCTCCTCCAACATACAATTTAGATATGAATTTTGAGTCCTTCCAAGGAATTCTTCATCTTTCGGGTTAATTTACTTCGGATTCTACTATTACCGGATGGTGCAGGATACGTGGAACTGGCCCTTGGTTGATCCCTTGCCATCTTATGGGAGAGGGCGTGAGCTTCCTGGTGGAAGATATGCAAGTTTCATTCAAGGGAATGGACTCCGGGATGTGATAATAACAGGTGCGCTCCAATGCACTTACAGTTGTTTTACTCGCAGAGGAGGAGGTGACTGACCCGGCCCTCAATAGAGAGAGGAGCACAAGATGATAATTTATGCGTCCGAACATAAGATTTTGGGATAAAGGCTTTGCTGTTGTTGTACACTTTCCTTAGGATTCATCGTCACATTTCTTTTTTTACTTGCAGGGGAGAGAGGAATTATTGATGGCCAAGGTGAAGTGTGGTGGAACATGTGGAGACAGAGATCCCTACGCTTCACTAGACCGAACCTCCTGGAGTTCATGCATTCAAGAGAGATCCACATATCTAATGTCGTCTTCAAGAACTCTCCGTTTTGGAATATTCACCCTGTTTATTGCAGGTCTACATGATATTCTCGAATCACAAAAAAAATCTTTACATACATTCACCATCTTCGTGTACACGAGTAAGACACGACACTATTCATATAAGGAGACAGGTTTCAACACTAATTTTGGTGTGTCTATTTTGGAGTGTCTGTTCCATATCCGACACGATGCGGCAACACATGGATGGCGTGAACTTTTGGAGTGGTGGTGCTTCTTAGCTAAACCTCATTGACTTTATTTTGATATGGTGCAACTTTAACACTAATTTTGGTTATGTCATAGTGTATTTTGGAGTGTATGTTCCATATCTGGCACAGAGATGGCATGAACTTTTGGAGTGGTTGCGCTTCTTAGCTAAACCTCATGGACTTTATTTTGATATGGTGCAACTTTATTTTGAACCCTCTTTCCTATCTGATGCAATTCTTTCATCTTCTTGCAGCAATGTGGTAATCAGATATGTCAGTATTGTTGCTCCATATGATTCTCCTAATACTGATGGAATCGATCCAGGTAACGTTCATCAACATTTGTATTGAATCATTCACATGCAGTAGTTGCACAAGTGAAATCCTGGTTATAGTTCTGTAGATGTTGCTCAGAAGACACAATGCAACTGCTGACTACTGATCATGTTGATGAAGGTTACAAATGTTACTTGATGCAGATTCAAGCTCCAATGTGTGCATTGAGGACTCCTTCATTTCGACCGGGGACGACATGGTGGCGGTGAAGAGCGGCTGGGACGAATATGGCATCGCCTACGGCAGGCCAAGCTCAGGCATCACCATCCGCAGGGTGACAGGATCCACTCCTTTCGCGGGCATCGCCATAGGCAGCGAGACATCCGGAGGGATCGAGGACGTGGTGGTGGAGAACATCAATCTCTACAACACCGGGATCGGCATCCACATAAAGACCAATGTGGGGAGGGGAGGGTACATAAGGAACGTAAAGATCTCGGACGTGAGCATGAACAAGGTCCGGAAGGGGATCAGGATCGCCGGAGATGTCGGGGATCATCCCGACGGGGGGTTCAGTCAGCATGCGATCCCGGTCGTCGACGGGGGTGACGATCAAGAACGTGTGGGGAGTAGGGGTGGAGCAGCCTGGGTCGATTCAGGGCATCAAGAACTCGCCGTTCACTAGGATATGCCTGTCTAATGTCAAGCTGTGGGGCGTAGGCTCGCGGCCGAGCGCGCTGTGGAAGTGCATGGACGTCAGTGGCGCCGCTCTCGGAGTGCAGCCATGGCCGTGTGCAGAGCTAACCACCACTTTTGGAACGGGGGGCTTATGTTCTGGAGCTATTTAGTTTAGTATATCTATCTATCTATCACTATCTCGCTTTGTGTTATGTTATAACGTGAATCTCTTACAAGTGCATCTCATCTCCATTAGAACGAGATCACGTTTTGTTATTAGTTTTCATTCAAGGTAATTAACGAAAATACTCAAAAAAAAAAGGGGGGGAAAAAGACTATGAAAACATACTCCACCAAGGACTAGGACTGACTGTTGAAGTATTTTCAGTCTCTACTTGCTTCCTGTACTCCTACCAAACCCAATGGCGTTCTATGTTAATTCGTGTTATAACTAAGATGAAATTAGTTGCCTAGCTGAGGAAGGTGGTACAATATCATTAACAACTTATTGACGATAAGTTAAGCAAAGCAGCCTTATTCTGATAACACTCTTGGGAACACTCTGTTGCGAACATCAGAATTTGACTCTGAAACACTCTGTTGGGAACATCAGAATTTGACTCTGATACCACTCTGTTGGGAACAACAGTTGGTTCTGATACTACTCTATTGGGAATGAAATATGGAAACTATTCTCCTAAACCGATAGGACCTAGTGAGGACCGAAAAAAAGTGACAAAACCAAATAGCCAAAATCACACAGAAAGCACTACACAAACACCATAATATTTACGTGAAAACTTTTGGCGGAAAAAATCACTGGACAATAGAAATCCAACACGAAAACCCACTACTTATATAAAAAAACGACGACTCCTTTACAAACTCCTTCCCGATCTACAACTACTCAAAGTAATGAAAATGAGAACCAATCACCAATGATCTCCCCGAGTCGATCTTTCTTCAAAAAGTCCATAATCCCTTCTTTCTCGTCTTTCATAGTTGAAACCTTTGAGAAAACTCTCATTTTGATCTTTTAATAATAGACCGATTTAAAGTCTAATAATTACGAACATATCTGGACCATTAATAACACTTTGGCTATCATATGGTGAAATGTTGGGTTCTTCCTATGGTGAATAACACTTTGGCTATCATAAAGCAAAACATATTTATTGCTCTTGCTTAAGTCTCATTTCTTGCATGAACTTCTTCATCCATAAAACTTCTTGTAAGCCTCCGTCACCGGAATGAACTCTACCTCTGTCGTAGACAAGGCAATATACTTCTGCAACCGTGACTACCGCAAAACTTTTCCATCAACAAACATCATGATATAATCCGAAGTCGATCTTCTGATATCCATATTCTCAGCCATATCAGCGTCGGTATACCTAATCAGTTCTCGTCACTCCCGAATGAAAGCTTCCTATTAGCAGTACCTTGAAGATAATGAATGATCTACTTGACCTCTCTCCAATGCATCCTCCCTGGATTAGAAAGATACATGCTAGCCATACTTACTACATAAAAAATATCTGACCTTGTACACACCATGATATACATGAGACTCCCCATAGCTGAAGCATATGAAGCTTTTCCCATATCTTCCTTTTTGTTCTCAATTGATGGACACATCTCCGTAGTGAGCTTCAAGAGGGGTGCTTGAATACAACTTAGGCAACTCTAGAGGGGGTGAATAGAGTGTGTCACAACTACCCAATAAAAATAAGGCTAAGTACCAACTTATTAAATGAATAACAAATATGGAAATAAGATAAGAGTAAGAAGTCACACGCAAACACCGCCATGTATACTGGTATTCCTCGTAGAGGACTAATCCAGTCTCGAAATGTCTTGCTCTATGTTAATCCACTATTAATCAAATAGCAGTTACACTACGTGCTTTGATCCGAAGGGCAAGTCGACTTCTTACAGCTACAAACTTTGGTCCAAAAGCTTGTTGACTTTACGAGCTTTGATCTGAAAGATTCGCTGACTCGGATAACGAACTGAATCATAACTTGAAAAACTAAGCTTTACAACTCTTGAACACTTCTAACTGAGATCACACTTGGCACTTAGAAGCTAAGACAGTTGTCTTGGAGATGAGAAGGCTTAGGCTCTGAATCTAATAGATGAGAAGATTGAAAGTGAATGAGTGAGTAAGAATGGAAAATAAAATATCTATTTATAGACTTTTTGTGAACCGAGTTCGGACAGAGTTCGATTTCCTAATATTCAAAATTTTGAACGTTAGAGCCTAGTCTTTATGAAGACGAAGCAATTTAGGGTTTCTGATTTTGACTGACCGAGTTCGGTCCGAGTTCGAACTCTGGCTGAGTTCTGTCACTCAATATCCAGAATGTTGGGTTTAAGGAATTTTGGACTTCTGATTAGATTTTGATCTAGTTTTGGATAGGTTCATTTGAGTGGGCTTGAGTGCTATATATTTTCCAAGCGTGATCAGATGTACATATGTCCTATAATCAAATAAAGTGAAAAATGCATATATAAAAATACAAAGACCAGGTACAGACTTGAAAGTATTTCTTCTGACGCAGTTGCAGTAACTTCATGACCAGCTTGACAAGTGATAATATATCGAGTCAGAGTTTTAGTTAATTATCAAAATCAGTTTGACTATGGCTATTTGGGCAACAGTCTCTCCTACTTTGATAATTAACAAACTATGACTGATATGACTATATCGATGCTTCGATACAAAAATTATAAGCAGCTCCCAACAATGCATCAATCAAGTAGTAAAACAATGGTTAAAATATCAAAAATTCTCCTCCTTTGTTATTTCATCAAAAATAATATGCTCCCCCGTAATCAGTGAACCGTAAAAGAACAATGAAAACACAAAAAGGTGAAGCAATATAACTTGTAAAAAGTGATAAACATTCAACCATCATAATAATATCCAAACAAATTCCCAAAAAGAGCATTAAACTTGGAAATCTAATGTCTAAAAGAAATGATATAGATTGCATAAACAGAAAAACTACATGATAGTGCATAGTTTTAAATTAGAAAAGACAATGTCTAAATGACTACTTGGTAGTGCATAAAATGTAAACTAAATAGTCTCAAATGAAGAATAAATATATTGTAGTGCATAAATATAAATTAAAAACACCATAACTAGTAGCAAACTGAACTAAGAACTCCAATCCCTCAAAGAGAAGCAAATACTTATCATCACTAGGAGTGTGATCATCAGCAGTCCGATCTGGATCATAGAGAGCAGCAGTCGATCCAAATAGCGCTGAACATATGAATCATCAATTCGATATCCTGAGTAGCGAGGATGACATATGGGAGGATTAGGTCCACTAGGCGCACATGCAAGATCCCACTGAATATCAGCAAGTGCGTTGCTGATAGCCTGAGTTTGCAAAGTAGTACGAAAATCATGCATCCAGAATCTGTTTCTGATCAAGGTCTCAAGAGACGCTAATGTAGTAGGAGTAGGAGGAAGAGATAGTCCATGAGTGCCGAAAGAGGAATCAGACAGTGCGGGTGGAATGATTGGAGGTGGATGACACTTGAATCGATGAGATTTGAAAAGATAGACGAGACTAGGAAGACAAGGACAAGCATCAAGAAGTATGCGATAATGCTGAAATACTATAGGAAGTATCATGGCATATGGAAGATATTGTCCTTTTTTCTTTGCAAGGAGCATAGACTTCATGATAATTTTGGAAAGTTGGAAGGAATGTGATAATTAAGATGATATAGAGCAGCCATTTCCAAATATATAACTTCATCGGCACGACCAATTTAGGCAAATAGAGGGACAAATTATCCGATGAAGTTCATAAAAATGACTACTTAGATTTCTAGCACGAATATGACTAGAAGGTCGCAAATATGGTTCACATAATAATTCTTGAAAACCATCAAAAGATATATGGGAATCAAGTCGAAAAAGATGATAATCAAATAGGGCATCACCCGTATAAGGTATCATAAGCATTTCACCCAATTTTTTGTCGTAGAAATCAACTTCAGTGACACATACATTAGAATAAATACAATCATGTTCAAAAGATAGGTTACAATAAAATATGTATATATCATCCAAATAAATGTTGTGGCGAATAGAGACGAGTTCATTAAGCATTGAAGTCGAAAATATGACAAATATTTTGTATAAATGGAAAAGTCAATTAGATGGTCGGAACAAATACTACGAGAACTAAAATCATTGAACTAAGCATTTGAATTTTCAAATGAAAGAAAATGAGTGGCATTATAATTACCTTCTTAGGGAAATGATGGACATAATAAAGAATAAAGATGACGATTCTTTTGTCTTTCTGTTCTTACTACTGCTACCTTTGATAAGATTAGGAATCATGAAGAAACTAAAGAGAAATAGAAAGAATGCCATGCAAGATGAGTAGTACCTGAAGAAAGATATGCTAAGGAAAAGATCTGAGAAATTTTTGAGAGGAGAAGACAAAAAATCTAGGGTTTTTGATGGTGGCTCAAAGTGGAGGATTAGATTTTTTATTTCGTCTCTGTATGAAATATAAGTAGGAAAAACCTTAAAGAAAAGGAGATGGATATGAATAAGACTTAGGGTCCAGTTTTTTGCAGTATTCTAGAGACAAGGGGACATAATTTGGTCTAAGTTTGGTCATAGACAAAATTGGGTTCGAATTCGATTCCTATGATTTTAGAACCAAATAATATTTGCCTTTAAACTTTAATAAATATCATTCTGAAGTGTTGATCACTTTGGGTTGGCACTATGGGTCGGTTCCCAGCTAGCAGTGGTACGAAGACACTTAATTATCGTGTCGTTTCAGGCTATTTACATCTATATGACAGAAGGACCCTTTCGGCGTATTCCTAACAATGATTAATACTTTAACAAATAACAATTTTCCAAGAATACATAATTCTCAACGAATGAATTTGAAACGGTCTTCATATAGAGGTTTAGTAAAGATGCCTACTAGTTGATATTCTGTTTTAACAAAACGCAAATCAATATCTCTATGTAATTAATGATCACGCAAAAAGTGATGTCTGATCTCTATATTTAGTGCATGAGTGGCATTGTCACGCCCTATTCCCATAATACGTAGGACCAGGATACATGACAATGGCCAGCTACGTATCAAGTGGACTCCAGTTCGACTCAAATACGTATAAGCTGTCTATTTGGGTCAATTTTCTGTACAATTCAATAAATATCTCTACATCTCAATCCCCAGTAATACATGATACAAGATTAGGTAATGTATATCATGGTGTGCACGCTATGCTACACTTGTCCTATTAGATTCGAATGAAATGACACGAGTCTACAAATACTATGCTAACAATTAGAATATATCTTGATAAGAAATATAAAGCACAATAAAATGATAAATAGTACCACTACGATATCTAAATCCTGTAGACGCGATCATACGATCCATATCCTACAGACGCAATCATAACCAACCATCAATCTATCTATTCTGTAAGCCCTCAACAATAACCTGGATAGATCAGCAGGTCCTCAGAGGGACGTAGCAAGATGCATAATGTACATGCTATATAAATTGCCATAGAAAATAAATATGCAAATGACTATCATAGTAAATAAATATGCAATGGTGCTCACAACCATCTAATGTCTAATTTAGAGGATAACTTTCATACGCATGGGTAGGATTCATGCTAACTCGAACATTCCACATAGCTCAAGGCTAGTGGTTTACATATACTGTCATCAAGTCATCTGTATTCGTCTGTAACGGTCCATGAACGTCAGAGGGTATATGCAAACTTATCAATTCTCATTGTTCCATCCGGAGACTATGGTTTACCGATTTGGCTTTCCATACGCACTAGTGACTGTCCATCCCCAAAATCCCATACCAAGTCAAATCCATAGCTTGTCTAGTTTTGTAACTGCTTGAGTCTCTAAAATACTAATCGTAACAGTTATATTTCTAACCGTCACACATCCCATATGTATTGTTGATCTGCCGGATACCATGGCATGTGTCCTATCAAAAATATCATACTGTATCATGTGTATATCAAGGTCATGGAGTTATGAGAATATCGCATAAGTATATTGTAGTCTGTAGCAACTTAGTCGACATGCACATAAATACCAAAACTAGTAAATTGAAGAACACTGTCGATCGCACCCAAGTCTAACTTGGACACAAAGTTTATATAAAAACAAATATAAACAATAATATAAAGTGCTAAAATAAAATAATAATAACAACAGTAAATATATCACGGTAAACTTGCCTATTTTTGAAGGTGACGTAGTCATAATCTCTCGATAATGCAATACAGTTTACTTGCTATCCAATCATTCCATCAACCCATGTATCCCGTCGTACTAATTTAACATACTGGATCTACGAATTCTATAGATAATAAATGATTCTAAATAATTAATTTCCTTAAGAAGGTTACTAATATTTTTGGATAAAATTAATTTAAATTATATTTTTTCTATGTTAAGTTCTGATTTGTAGATTAACTTTGAACTTTACGCTATTAGATTCAAGTTTGCAAATATAAGATTCGTGGGACATAAATCAAGTCTTTGTTGACCAAAAGGTCAATCGACACAAACTTAAAATTTGAGAGCACAACCATGTAGATTTCAGTATTACAAGAATACTGGAATCGACGGTTCGCACGAATCTCAAATCGGATATGAGATATTTAATTTACAAGTTACAGATTATGGTTTCAATAGATCCCTAATTGTCTATAACTTTTATCATATTAACATAATAATAAACTAACTAATTAATTTCTGAAAAGTTAATATATTATAGGTCACAGTTTCATTACTCCAAAACATCAAACTGATTGCAAAACGAGTTGGATTTCTTCCAAAATCTCGAAAACAACAATACGTGGTCGTATTTCAGACAATTGTACTAAAACAAATTTACATAATTATGGCTTCAAAATAAGTTTATCAAAATATATATTATGAAAGTTTACCTCGATATGTTTCTAACAAAAAATAGGAGTCAAATTGGAGTTCGAAACTAGTGGCACTTCCAAGTCAATGTAGCTGCTGAAAAACATGACTATTTTTTCAATGAATTTTGGGGCTCTTTTGAACGAAAAGTAGAGGCAGGTTTTGAATGATAGGAAGAAAAAGTGAAAGGAATACACACACACACACACACACACACACACACACACACACACACACACACACACACACATATATATATATATATATATATATATATATATATATATATATATATATATATATATATATTTAGGATTCATAGCAGTTGGTAATTATTGATGAGATATGGATGGAGTTGCTTTTCTAGTAGATTTATGATTAGGACTAATTTAAAATATAGTTGAGATTTATCTAATAATCTATAATCTTATTTGAATTACCATGTATAAGTGCATATAATCCATACATGTATATTATTTGAATAATCTATATCTAATATATATATATAAGGTGTATATATAAATACTAAATTAACATCTATCCTACATTAATATATAATACAATCCAAATCCTAAAAAATAATATTTATTCCACTAGTTATTTCTAATTACATATTTTGGAGCCAAATTTAATAATTGAAATTTATAAAAAAAATTAAAATTGGACATGGGTTTACATTCTGCCCACCTTAAATGAATTTTGCCATCGAAATTTAAATTTGTTAATATTCCTTGCAATCCTAAAAGTTTAAAAATATAAGTCTACTTATGTCATACTATGCTCAATTTTTTTGCCCAAACTTTCTTCAATCGGTCATACTACAATCTTCAAATTTAAGATTTTTTTTCCGTATCTAAAATTTAGCTTAAATTTAAAATTAATTATAACATTCAAAACTTAAATCAAATCCTCAAATTTTAAATTTTAAATTTTAAATTCAATCTATCAAAATTTAATATTTTAAATTTAATACTCAAGACTCTCTTCTTTTTAAAGTCAAATTCCTATCTTCAATAACTCAAATAAATTATAAATATTCTTCTGAAAGTTCACTCGAATAAAATATAAATATTCTTCTAGAAATACTTGAAGTCGAAAGTACTTAAATCTTTAATCTTATTTTACTTGATTGCCTTTTAATCACCATCTAAGAGTTCCTCCTTTCATATATAAATTTTTTTTTGTCTATAATTTGAATTTGATAATATAGCTTCTATCCACCTTAGAATCCACAAATCTTTCATAAACACAATATTATACCATTAAGGAAAAATTCAGGTCATTCAATAGTGTTCATAAATCCTCAAAATTTTGAATATGTTCATATCCTAAAATTATATCCCCATTAGTACATGCTTTATTATCAAAGTAAGTCACCTAACAGTGTAATCAGCCTATGGGGAATATACCTAATAATAGCTATTTTTTCTAACTTTCATCAAGCATGAGGGTTCATCCCTCCGAAATAGGAAGAGATGAGAAACAAGGTTTGTGATGTCAAAGAAAATAATCGAATACAAATACAGAGGCCAAGGGAGATGTTTTAATTGAAGGAGAGTTTTTAAATCAGTTGTGGATCGAGATTATATTAATACTTAATATTAATTTCAGGCAAGCTTAGTACAGTAACGTAACCAAGACAATATGATCTGACCTGCATAGGATACCACAAAAACTATGTCATGCCCTAGTCCCTTAATACGTAGGACCAGGATACGTGACAATGGCCAGCTACGTATCAAGTGGACTCCAGTCCAACTCAAATACGTGTAAGCTATCTAATTGGGTCAACTATCTATACAACTCAATAAATATCTCTACATCTAAATCCATAATAATACATGATAGAAGAATGAAAAATGTATGTCATGGTGTGCACCCCACGTTACACTTTTCTGAATAGACTATAATAAAATAATATGAGTCTACAAATACTAGGCTAACAAGCAGAATATATCATGATAAAAAATATAAAGCATGATAAAATGATAAAATAGTACCACGAACGATACCTGAATCCCACAGACGCGATTATACCATCCATATCCTACAGACACAATCATAACCAACCATGTATATATCAATTCTATACGTGCTCAATAATAACCTGGAGAGATCACGAGGTCTTCAAAGGGACATAACAATATACATAATAAACATGCTATATAAACTGCCATAGAAAATTAATATGCAAAGGACTATCATAGTAAATTAATATGCAAAGGTGTTCCTAACCATCTAATTTATAATTTAGAGGACAACTTTCACACGCTTGGGTAAGATTCAGGCTAACTCGAATAATCCACATAGCTCAAGGCTAGTGGTGTACATATACTGTCATCCAGTCATCTGTATCCGTTCATAATGATTATGAACGTCAAAGTGTAAATGCAAACTCATTAATTTTTATAGTTCTATCCGGAGACTATTGTTTACTGATTTGGCTTCCCATGCGCACTAGTGACAGTCCTCCCCTAAAATTCCATACTGACCAAGTCAAATCCATAACATGTCCAGTATTGTAACTGCTTGAGCTTCTAAAATACTAATCATAACAGTTACATTTCTAACCGTCATACGTCCCATGTGTATCGATGATTAGATACCATGGCTTGTGTCCTATCAAGAATATCATACCATGTGAGGTATGTCAATGTCTTGAAGATATGAGAATATCCCACAAGTATTTGGTAGTCTACTAGCAACGAAGTCGATATGCATAGAAATACCAAAATCCAGTAAATCGATGAACAACGTCGATCATACTCAAGTCTAACTTGGACGCACATTTTATATAAAAATAAATATAAAATAATAATATAAAGTAATAAAATAAAATAATAATAATAACAGTAAATATAGTAAGGAATACTTGCCTATTTTTGAAGGTGGTGTAGTCACAATCTATGGATAATGCAATCCAATCTACTTGCTACCAAATCATGCCATCAACCCAAGTACCCAATTGTACCAAATTTAACATGTTAGATCCAGAATTCTACAAATAATCAATAATTATAAATAATTAATTTCCTAAGAAGATTACTAATAGTTCTAAAAAATAATTTAAATTATATTTTCCTATGTTAAATTCTGATTTGTAGATGAACTATGAATTTTAAGTCATTAGAATCAAGTTTACGAATATAAGATTCGTAGCACGCATATCGAGTCTCTGTTGACCAAAAGTTCAACCAACACAAACTTAAAATTTGGATGCACAAACATGCAAATTTCAGCATTACAAGAATACTAGAATCGACGGTTCACACAAATCTCAAATCGGTTATGAGATTTTAATTTACAAGTTACAGATTATGATTTTGGTGGATCTCTAATTGTCTACAACTTTTATCATATAAATAGAATAATAAACTAACTAATTAATTTTTGGAAATTTTGTATGTTATAATTTCTCATTTTTAGCTTTCCAAAAAATCAAACGAATCACAAAAACGAGTTCGAGATCTCCCAAAATCTCGAAAATAGCCATACGTGGTCGTATTTGGAACGATCGATACTAAAACAATGTATATAATTATGGCTTCAAAATAAGTCTATTAAAATATATATTATGAAAGCTTACCTCGATATGGTTCTAACAAAATAATGGAGTCAAATTGGAGTTTGGAACTAGGAGATGTGTCACTTCTAAGTTGATGTAGCTGTTGAGAAATAAGACTATTTTTGGACAAATTTTGGGGCCGTTTTGAATGAAAAGTAGAGGCAGATTTTGAATGATAGAAAGGAAAAGTGAAATGATTATATATATATTTGTTTACTTATATTTAGGATTCATAGGAGTTGGTAATTAATGATGAGATATGAATGAAATTGCCTTTCTAGTAGATTATGATTATGATTAATTTAAGATATAGTTTAGATTTATCTAAATCATCTATAATCTTGTTCGAATTGCCATGTATAAGAGCATATTCATGTATATTATTTGAATAATCTATATCTAATTTATATATATACAAGTATATATATAAATACTAAATTAACTGTTGGAGTCCAATCTGGATTTGGTAACAACATATTTGTGGAATCCAAATCTAGTTAAATATTTGATTTGATTAGATTTGGATGTACATAATTGGTGTTGTGCTATTTTAGATATAATAGGATTCTTATTTTAGTAAATCCTATTGTGATCTAAAATAGGATGTTGATGAATATTTTAGGTATAATTGGATTCCTATTTTATTCCTATTTAGGGATCCTACTATGACTAGTATATGATTTTCTCATCCTATATATGGGGTGAGAGTGGAGGCACAAAGCACGACACAAAATAGAGATTCGGGGTGCTCATCCACAAGAAAATCTAAGAGAAAGTCAGTACTTTGCTCTTAGGACTTCGCCATCCAAGACAAAAGGAAGAAGAAGATCTAATCGATGAGTCGTCAACTTCGGTTAGGGAGATTGCTATGGGTTGGTGAGTGATCTCAATTGTATTTTATTATTTTTCTTCTTGAGAGTGGTGAGGGGGTTAAACCTATTAGAGAAATGGGTTCAATGTGAGTTTTGTTAATCTTATAATTTCATCTGAGTTATTAAAGGTTGGGATTTGTCCAGGTGACGTACGCCACCGCCATATACTTGTTTTCGTGTGCTTGGTGTCCGTTATATGAGGGTTGGTTTTGATCATGTGGTTGGTAAATGCTTTCGCACGCGTCCAACAATAGGTATCAGAGCTTTGGAGGTTTTGGCAACCATGTCTATGGAACAGATGAATACTCGTATGATGAACCTCACAGGAGGAAACTGGGCAATTTGGAAGCCAAAGATGAAGGATCTACTCTGGTGCAAGGACTTGCATGGTCTGTTGGAGGGCGACAACGCAAAGCCATCAAACAAAGCTCCTAAACACTAGAAACGGCTGGATCGAAAGGCCGTTGAATTCGTTCGCCAATGGTTGGACGATTTGGTGTTTCACATGGAGAGTTTGTTATAAGCATTATGAAAGAAGATGCATTCGTTGTACGAAAGGAAGATAGCTGGCAATAAGGTGTTTCTTATTCGTCAACTCGTCAACTCGGAGTACATGGAGGGTGCCTCGGTGGCATAACATCTGAACGAGGTTCAGGGTATCATCAATCAGCTATCTGCGATGAAGATAGTAATTGATGATGAGCTTCAGGCCCTATTACTTTTGAGTTTTCTGTCAAAAGCTAGGAGAAGTTGGTGGTGTCGGTGAGCAACTCCACACCGGATGAAGTTGTCATGATGGAGGCAGTCAAAAGTAGTTTGTTAAATGAGGAGGTCCGACACAAGCAAGTTGAATCATCGCAGGAGTCTGCTCTGGTGGCTTTCTATGGGAAGGGAAGATCCAAGTCACAAGCGAGGACATGGGAGAGTTCTCAAAATCTTTTGATTGTAGACCACAAGGAGGGCTGTTATCACTGTGGCGAAAGGTGTCATATCAAGGAGAATTGCATGAAGCTAAAAGCTAAGAAGGCCAAAGGCAAGGATGATCAGGAGGATCTCACAGCAACAAGAGATATCATCATCACAGCGACCGACGCAGAGGAACCTTATGGCATGTATCATGACGGCGACTAGGTCATAGACACGGGGGCATCATATCACGCCACTCTGCAGAGGAGGATCTTCATGTTATACCGCGACAACAAGTTTGGATGTGTGAAGACGAGCAATAAGGAGACTGCTACAGTTGTAGGCATGTGTGATGTGCACTTGACGATAGAATTTGGTGAGAAGCTCGTCCTCAAGAGTGTGCAACATGTACCGAGTTTGTGCTACAACTTGGTTTCGGTAAGGAGGTTGGCAGATGATAGCAGTCACAGTTTGTTTGGGGACAAAGATTGGATGCTTGCGAAGGGTTTCCAACAACTGGCCCGGGGAGATTTGTCTTGTGGCATGTACAGGCTCAAGCCGCTGAACTATACGGGCAGGCCACAGACACCGGATAGAGGCTCGAGGAGTGTTCGACAGGAGGTGGGTCGTCAAGAACTTGCTGAGAAGGGGCTTCTAGATGCTTTGAGGGATACGGAGGATTCGGTTCGTCGAGACAAAGTGACGGATGGTAAAGAATCAAAGATTGAATGTCAGTCTGTCGGTCCCATGACAGCTGGTTGGTCTCTAGGTGGGGGTTGCTCTACGGATACAGTTTTGGCGATATATGGTTTTGCCAAAGCTTCACGGAGCGACATTGGTTTCAGCAGTTCAAAGCCAGGAAGGAGATCAAGGTTTACATCAAACTCAATCTGTGGCGGGAGCATCATCATTCACACAGTTCAGGAGAGCTGTGGGTCAACAACGACATGCACAGTGAATGATGTTTTGCTCAAGGATGTATGTGTATGGGGGAGCTTCAAGTTTGGACACAAAGGTAGGGAGGTTCAGGAGTTCGAATCTCGGGAGAACCGCACCATCCGCTTGGTTAGGGCAGCTATGGGTGAAGAAGCTCGTCGAAAAATTAACACTTTTCGGTGGAAGACGAAAGTCAGGGACAAGCGACGGAGACTTACAGTGAGGCTGATCGTTAGGGACTTCAGTCTTGGTTGTGTCATTGATATCAGTAGGATCCCAGTGGTGCAGGAGATGCTACGCATGGCAGCTAGCATCGACGTGATGGTCAAGGAGCTAGAGACAAAGGAAGATGCAAAGCAGCTCGGGGGATCGGAGATCTGTGGCATGGGGAGCAGAAAATCTATTGCGGGACGACAGACATGGAGTCCAGTTAAGGACCTATGGTGTTAATACCCTTTCATCAGACTGGAGGAGAAGATTGTTGGAGTCCAGTCTGGATTCAGTAACAACATATTTGTGAAATCCAAATCTAGTCAAATATTTGATTAGATTAGATTTGGATGTCCATAATTGGTTTTGTGCTATTTTATATATAATAGAATTCTTATTTTAGAAAATTCTATTATGATCTAAAATAAGACGTGACGGAACACTTCCTATTTTATTCTTAGTTAGGGATCCTATTATGACTAGAATATGATTTTCTCATCCTTTATATATGAGGTGAGGGTGAAGGCATAAAGCACGACACAAAGTGGAGATTCGAGGTACTCGTCCACAAGAAAATCTAAGAAAAAGTTTGTACTTTGCTCTTAGGACTTCATCATCCAAGATAAAAGGAAGAAGAAGATCTAATCGAGGAGTCGTCACCTTCGGTTAGGGAGATTGCTATGGGTTGGTGAGTGATCTCAATTGTAATCTTCTATTTTTTTCTTGAGAGTGGTGAGGGAGTTGAACCTATTAGGGCAAAGGGTTCAACGTGAGTTTTGTCAATCTTGTAATTTCATCCGAGTTATTAAATATTAGAATTTATCCAGATGACGTACGTCACCACCATATACTTGTCTTCATCTTATGCTTGGTGTCCGTTAAACGGGGGTTGGTTTTGATTAGGTGGGTTGGCAAACGCTTCAGCACGCGCCCAACATTAACATCTATCTTACGTTAAATATATAATACACTCCAACTCCTAAAAAATATTATTTATTCCGTTAGTTATTTCTAATTACTTATTTTGGAG